>DVZQ01000009.1:0-35643 GCA_018237685.1 Pachythone gigas | reverse complement strand
TGCAAATACAGATGCAATATTATAATTAATTTCAACTACTATCACATTCATCACATCAATATCCAGCCAAGCCTTAGTAGCAATACAAATTTTATTGATATATTTCAGATCATACCACAAATTAGGACAATAAAGAACTCTATCGAAGTCTGTTAAGTGCTGTTCGATACTCAGAATCAAGTATTTACTTCCAAATAATTCATCTAAATAAATTTTTGTTTCATTTACATTATTTTTGTGAGTTAATTTTTCAGTGCCCGATTTCCAAGTTTGACCTACAAAGAAAATACGATTCGACACTTCCCAAATATTAATTTTTGTGTTATCTACGATAGTTCTCACCAATTTTTTACCAGGAGCAAAATCTTTATTTTCGATACTTTTAGAAAATTGTTTAATTCTCTCGAGAATTTTTGAACTTGGTTTGTTTACACAGAGTTTTTCTATGTTGTTGTCCATAAGTTAAAAAAGCTTTGGCAGTTAAAGATATGGTGAAACAAAGATGTGACACATAAAATAATTGGTTAATTAATAAAGAAAAAACGCCAATTATCTTAGGGTAGTTTTAAAGCTAAAAAATATGTGTTTATTCAAATGTATCTAGTACATTTTTAAAATTAATTACTACATTGTTCTTCAAAAAGTAAATATATACAATGAACTTTTAAGAAGTCTCTATACTCCATTAACCATAAATTTTTTTAACAAACAAATTTTAATTAAAAATATTATTACTCATTTTTTTTTCGATTTAAAATTTTTTCAAGCAAATTAACAACTTTCTCATTTACGATATTTTCCTTGTAAAAAGTTGCCTTAGATTCAATTACAGTTTTTATGACACCTTCTGACAACAAACTTAGCGCGTGAAGTGCTCCTAATTGTGATTCTTCAGATTTTTCTTTATCTAACCAAACTTTTGAAAGTGTATTGATAATTCTAGGCCCAAGTGTCTTGTATTTCCCCGCAAAAGTGTCATA
This sequence comes from Pachythone gigas, assembly GCA_018237685.1. NCBI lineage: Eukaryota > Metazoa > Arthropoda > Insecta > Lepidoptera > Riodinidae > Pachythone > Pachythone gigas. The sequence goes on along the minus strand of DVZQ01000009.1, from coordinate 34,663 downwards.
AACATATTTTATCACATCAGCCGAGAGGTATCTCACAGACTCATCTAATGATTTGCCTACTACACAAGTAAGAAGAGAAGGCAGTATTTGATGGAGATAAGGATCAATAAAAATAAAACTGTTACTTAATAAACTGTTGTACATCATAACTATTACTTTTAAAAATTCAGTATTTTCTAAATTGGCCGTTATCTGTTGATTAAAGTGATGAATAAAGTAAGGGACTAATTGTTGAATGCCGCTCTCCTTCTTAAGACAATCTATAGCAATATCTGGATCAGTTTCCATTGTTTGAATAACTTTCTCAAAGTATTGACTAAGTTCCTTAGTTAACATGTGTTTATTGTGTGTCTTAAGTTCTGCCTCTTCTTGATATGATATTAAAGTATCTTTTTTTACTTCGGGCTTCTCTAAAAGAATTGGATTTTGGGCAATTTGAGGCTGTACACCTTCAATTGCAAGCCAATGAGATTGTATTGAAGGCCTAAGAGGGATTTTAGGAAGAGGTCTTTCCAAATATTCTTCTAAATCAATTTCTTCATCTGGTACATAGAAAATCCCAGAAGGAAGTCCTTTGAATACCAAAGTCTCTTGTGGATCATAACCAAAAAGAGGATCTACATTCCTACTAATAAGACCGTAATTGATATCGTCTATTGACAATTTTGTTCTTCTCGAAGCTAACATAAATTTACTTCCTTCTTGACAAATCTCCTTAATTCTATATTCTAAATCTTGAGAGAGTATTCTCAAAGCATCATCTTCTATTTCAGTAAGTCCTTTTGATTCAGCGTAGGCCTTTAATGTTTCTTTTGAGAACAACATGGGGAGACATAAAAAAAAGTTGAAAAAAAAAATGAATTTAATAAAAAAAACGTAGATAAAAGCAATTGAATGCAAACAGCTTTATAGTCCTTGCTTTTTTTATCTTTATTCCCTGTCAGGAAGTCCTAAAGGCCCAAGATGTGAAATCAAAAGACCTTTTTTTACGTCCAAACATAATTTTTCATCAGTTTTGCTATTTGGAGTAAACAAATCAGAGTTTTTATCTTCATTTTTTATTTTAATTAATAAATTTACGATTTCAAGAGGCGCATCGGTCTTAAAACCGTTTATTTCACAGTGAGTTAAAGATGAATTAAAAGAGAGATTTTCTAAACCGTAAAGCATGTCTTTAAGTTTAATACAAGAAAATTTGGTTCTTGCACAAAGTGTTGTCATTTCGTAGTAAAACGGTCTGTCGATTTCGTGCAATAAAAACCTTAAAATTCCCTGAGAACGAGCATCTAAATCATGGGAGGTCAAAGATTTGACAAACTCTTTTTTGTGCATAGCCGTGTTCCAGAAAGGACCGCAAAGTTTCATTTTGGAATTGCAGACTGAACAAATGTTAGAAGTTGAATCATTTAAATTGAGTTTAGATTTTAAAAATTCATTAATTAAATTATTGTCTGTTTTAATGACACTTTTAACTCTATCTTCTAAGTTATAATCAGATTTATTAATTGAACTAACTTCAACGCTGTTAGAACATTTGCATAAATAAAACATAGAATTTGTTCGAATCAAATCTTTTGGCCTGTTTCTCTTCACTCTAAGAAAAACTCGAATGTAAAAATCTAAACTCAAGGATACTAATGGCTCAATTGAAATCCCAAATTTAGATGCTTGTCGTGAAATTAAAGAAAGTATTATTCTAAGAGGTGTCTCGTGTTTAGAAAATCCTTTTAGAATAGTAGTCGAATACTTAACAAAACATTTATCTTCATTCACACATAAAGCTCCTTTGTCAGTGCATGTAAAACATAGTAATCCATTGTGTTTTATAGCTCTAAATGCATTTTCAATGTAAAGAGAACAGCCTCCAAAAGGATCAATGTCTATCACATCAAAAAAACCAGTTAATGAACACATTAAAAGATTACAATCAGATCTAATTATATTATGCCGCATCTCTGAATCTTTAATTTTTTCAAAATTTTCAGTAAATTCGCCTATTTCGTCTATGCCGTTCTTTTTAAGATTTTCTTTGATGCACTGGACTGCGTGAGGACTAACATCGTTAAAATATAATTTTGTGTTTTTACATTCTTTTATGTATCGAATTCCTCTGAGACCAGTAGCCGACATAGCATCTAAAACTCGTATAGATTCTTTATCTTTGAAATACTCGCGTATAACAGCTACAGAAATATCTCTATTGGTTTTTTGAGCGGGATTATAAAAGGTTGTACTATATTTTGTGATTTGAGCTTCTCCTTCAAAAATGCAATTTTCGTTCATACGGGTAGAAATAAGATAAAATTTATCTATGAAGTACAAAAAACAACGTTTTGCTGATGTTTTTTTAGAAATTAAGGTTTAAATAAAATCAAATGTGTCGATTTATTGTTTACACTGTCCATAATTGCTTCGTTATTTTTTTAAGATTGTGGTTACAAAATCTTTTTTTCGTACGCGTCGCTTAAACATGACCAAAAAAATAGACATCTCCTTTGTACCTAAATTTCTTTTATTTTCTCATTTTTGACCCAATACTTGTTTCTTAGACAAACAGATCACAATTTCCAGGTTGTGTAATAAATTTGTATTATCAAGCGGTGATTTTATCGTTAATCTGTACGTTTTATTCCGATAAAAAACCAGCTTTTAATGCCAATAATATTTTTCGTTTTACAATTCGATTTATTGCCACAACATTTTTAATTGCTGTTTTCAAAACAGACGTTAATATTCTTAAATTCTCTTGAATTTACATTATGTTTAAATGTTTTGTCGATATTTAATTAAAAAATACAGTTTAATAAACCTAAGCGATACACTTAAGCATATTTTTCTTTTTACAAACTTCCTAAACTAAAATTATTTAAAAAAAAAATTGGAAAACAGCTTCTACTTCAAGCATCAAAATTTTAATTTTTTTTTTATAATAAAACATAGGAATAAAATTTTACAAAGACATTTTTTTTAAAAATGATTAGTTTACATCATTTTTTTCTTAATTATAAAATTTTAATATCAATAGTGTTAACCGGCATTCTCCTGCAGGGTTAACTTCTATCTCACCTCCTTCGATAAAGCCTCGAATGGCATGTTCTGGAACGCTTCCAAGAACATGCCATACATGTTATCCTTGTAAGTTTCCCTCCTTGAGGTATTTATTCCTCAATCTTACCCCTGTGATCTGTGGATTAGGATAGAGTAAGCATAGTTACAATATAGCATTATCTTCTAAGCCAAGTGTGTTTCCGAGCGGCATTTGCCGGTTCACACTCTTTTTGTTTCTTTTTTATAAAAAGATTTGTTCTATGTTGTTCGGTTTTTTTTTGATTCTAATAGAAGAAATTGCCATCTTCAAAGTAGCAATTATGTTCTCGTAGCAGATCAATAGAGTTTTAAAAGCGCAAGATCTTTCGGCAATTAAAGTATGTTTAGTATTAATTTGTTGATTATCATTTTGTCCCCTTGTTTTGCAGTAAAGTTTTTTACCCAAGCAATTAAACAAAACAAAAATGAACAACGTTTCTTCAATTGCGTACTTAAATCTTAAAATTATTACTAATATTTTATAACTGTAGATGATCAATGTTTGATTTTGATTTTTTAAAAATAAGTAAGGGTGCTTAAGTATATTTAATGTCTGATAGTACACTATACAGCATAAAAAGATGAGATTTACAATTGTAATTTAATTATTGTTTCTAGGGATACAAACTGTCTTAATTTTAAATTACAAAATTTATATTAAATATGTTATTTGTAGTATAAACTAGAAGATTATCGTTGTAAACAAATTGTAATGCTTCGTTTTTGGTTTTAAATTTTAAATTTGTTGCTAAGAGTGTATTTAAATTAAAAAAAACGATTAACTCGTATATCAAATACTAATAAATTTTTATTTTTTTATTTGCGTAATACTTTCCCAGTATGCTCTTGTAGAATGATAGTTGTACATTCGATCCTCTATCAAATCATGATCATATTTTTTTTCCAACAAATGATTCTCGATATCTTTAAAATCAACTTTAAAATTTGGATCAGGCGCTTTTTTAGGTTTAAGAGTTATACATGTAACATTGCTATTGATTATTTCTAAATTATCAAGTGAGGTCGATCGTTTTTGGGTAATCATGTTTTTGTTATCAGGTTTATTCGTCAGATCTTGATCAAGGAGATTTTTGTGGGTTTGATTACTTGTCTTTAAATCATTTAACGCATCAAAAGTCTTTTCTTTATCTTTTGTATCTATTAATTGTCTTCTTTTAAACAAAAATAGAAAGTAAATTATCACAAACATGTTTTCAAAGACGTTTTTTAGATTGCTTAATTGTATCATAAAAAAATCCATTGTTTACATTAATTATTTTCTATTTATAGTTTATTTTGAAACAGATAATCAACAATGATCTGTGGTAGTTAGGCGTAAACAATCAATTACGTTTCATGTTTGATAAATTAATAAACCGTCCTTGATCTTATTAAATTAATATAATAGGCCATTTTAGATTTGATAAGTTAGATAACATTTTAATCAAAAATTAATAAAAAATCATTATAGCTTTTGTTTAAGCGAGGTTAAAATACAATATTAAAGACTATAAAACACGAGTCTTATTTTTAGCAATAAATGTAGACAAATTATGAAACAAGATCTTAAAACACACATTTAGTTGACAAATACAACATTAAACACGTTATTGTTAGTTTTAACTTTTTTAGAAAACCTATAAACACGTAAAATATATTCATTCGTTTTAAATTTTTTTAATTAATCTTGGTTTCAGAAGAAAATTCATTTTCTTCAATTGTTGTTGCGATTGACTGGTTTAAAATAATGTTAAGATTGATCATTCTTTTAATTTCGTCTTCAGGATGGGTGCATAGTACCTTAGTAATCTTGTCAGCAAATTCTTCACGAGAAGAAACACCGAGATTGTCCCATTGATGCTTAAAAGTGTTTGCACTAGCTAAAACAAATTCATGAAGTTGGTCTTGTAAACTAATTAATGATTCATGACCTGAAAAAACAGACTGATCAAAAGTATGAGAAGAATTAGGTGAAGGTTTAACTGAGGGATTGTAAATAAAAGGCAAAGAAGAATTAAAACCAACATTATGTGTCAGTTTCTCTCTAATCCGTTCTGATTTATTCTTAAAATAGACAACGTGAAGCTTGTTGCCGTCTATAAAAATCTCATTGCCTTTTTCTATTGCAATAAATGCCTCGTCTGGAGTGCTATAACAGATGTTAGCATATTTTTTTTGGTCATTCACTGCGTCTATCCCAATTGAAATAGAAATAATTCCAACCAAATTCTTTAAAAATATTGAGTAGTTCTTCCTTCTCGATAAATTTCGGTATGTTCGTTACGTAAAGATTCTTTTTAAAACTATGCCCGTTCATAGACATTTGTTCAAAGGACTTCCGAAGTTCTTCTTCTCTCTCCTGTTTCTTTTGGGCTTTCTGAATGTAGAATCTATTAGTTAAAACAGCATCTTCATTATGAAATTCTTCAAAAATAGATTTATCATGTAAATTTTCAATAGCAGCAATAGCCTGTTCAGGAGTCTCAAAATTAGCAAAAGCAAATCCTTTAGTAGTTTTATTATCTTCTTTCAATGGGAAAAATAGAGAAGTAACTGTTCCGTATTGCTCTAATAATTTTCTTAAATCATCTTCAGTTACAGTAGAAGGAAAATTCTTAATAAAACAGTTGGTAAATGTAGCTAGTGGTGTCTGTTGATCTTCAATCTTCTTTCTAGCACTCTGATTATAAAGATCAACAATCACTTCAGAACCATCAATTTTTACTCCTGAACAATGTTTAATAGCCAACTTGGCTGATTTTTTCTTATCAAATTGAACAAATCCATAGTTCTTAGACTTCCCACAAGGATAAGTCGCAATCTTAGCACTAATAATTTTTCCAAACATATTAAAAGTATCAATAAGATCCCTAGTGGTGAAGTTTGGAGGTAGATTCTTGACAATGACATTTGCTTCTTCTTTTTTCTTAGGATCATCAAAAACATGAGCCACTCGAATATTTTTTCTGTGAAGATTGTATTGGTTGTATTCCTTCACTGCTCTCTCAGCATCATCTTCATTAGCAAAAGTAACAAAAGCAAATGAAGATTGTGGTTCAGCTCGTTTATTCAATTTTATGCGGACCACCTCTCCAATAGATGAAAATATCCTAAATAGATCAGAATCCAATGTCTTCGAGGACAATTCACCGACGTATATTGTTGAAGCGCAATCGCTTTTTCTAGAATTATCTCTATTTTCCATAGATTTCTTGGTGAAGGGTATTTAAAAAATTATAAAACGTTTCTAAATTTTTGGTAAGTCAACAAAAACAGGCCAAATTGAGATGATACACTGTATTTTGAGTAAATTTATTAAATTAAGAGTAATTATAACTTTTTTTTGTCTCCTTAAATCTTTTAAAACTTTATAAATATTTTTTTTAGAAACATTTTATAATACACAATGTTTTAAATTTATAGCAACTCATTTTTGTGTGGTCTACAATGTTTAATCCTTTTAATAAAATTTATAAGTCGTATTACAAGTCATAACCCTCTTTGACATGTCTTTTAAAACAAAAGCACTGGAATGTTTAGAAAATGGCAATTACGAAGAATACTACAATTTTTCTAAGAAACAATACGAGGAAACAAAAGATGAAGACTCTCTTGTAGAATTTAATAAAGCTAAAAGGAAATTAGAATTATATAAAGAGATTAAAGAATTTATAAAAAAAGAAAAAGCTTGTTATTACGAAGTTTTAGGAGTCAATAGTGATGCAAGTACAAAACAAATTAGAGAAGCTTACACAAAACTTATGAGTAAGTTTCATCCTGATAGGACCAAAATAAAGGAGTCGAATGCCGTCTCAAGAATAATACAAAAAGCTTATAGTGTGCTAAGTGATCATGAAAAAAGGCGCGAATACAATTTAAAAAAGAATTCATTGTTTCATAAAAGAGGTGAAAACTTTTCATTTACTATGTCAAATAATTTTGATAATGGTTTTTACGATTACAATAGATTTACAAGGAGAGCTTACTTTGATAACAACATTTTTTCAGATGAATTTGATTATGAATTCGATGACGCTTTTATGAGTGATAACAGATTTTTTAGTGCACATTTTGGAAGTGATGTTTATAATAATTTACTTCGAAATTGGAACCGGAGAATGTATCGCAGAAGATCAAATAGAATTCCGAATCGTGACCCTATCTATATTCGGGTCATTATTTTTATAATGTTTTTAGCAATTTTCTTGTTATTTGGTTAATTTTTTTTATAATAAATATATTGTGTTTGAGATCAATGCGTTATCTTTTGTAATATTCACATCTCTTGTGGCGGTAGATGATCATTTTTATTACTTTTTTAACGGTCAAAAATTCTAAGAATAAACTAATTAGAAGCGGAATATCATAGATTAATGATTAGATGCTTGTTAAATAAAGCAAATATATCGTCTAACAGTAAACCGCTAGGTATAAAATCTTTTTAACAAAAGTATTTCAAAAATGATTTTTAAAGATGTAAAGGGTAATTGTGTACATTATATTTTTGATTTTATGTGCGTTGACTGATCAGATTAATTTAAAATCAAGACTCGATGGGTTTTTTTATTTATAAAAAACTTTTAAAATGTATTTGGTATAGTTTCAGATAACGGAATTAATTACATATAATAATTTAATATTACATCAAACTTGATCTGTGTCTAAAATCAATTCACAAAAATCAATAATTTATGAAATGATATTTGTTCATTGATCTATAAAAACAATGACACCCAATGGTCCATGTTTAGGTTTTTTTTGATAATACTTACAATATGCGAACGAACCTTAAAAATGTGTGATCCCAAAGATACTTTAAACATAATCACATTTAAATTTAATATTAAAAATTTTATCATAGGTATGATCACAAATATACAAGTTTTTAGAACACATTAGGATGGATTTTCGACAAAATATAAGTTCAACCTAATTTTTACTCAAAATGGGGAATATATTACTTTAATTGTCGAAAAGATATTAAGCAACAAAAATTGTTGCAGCTATTTTTTATATCGCCTTTTATGAAAATGAAGAGTGCTGCGTTGTTGAAGATATTTTTGAAATTAATAAAACTAAAAACAATCCAATTGAAATTTGCTCAAGAACGTTTAAATCCGTAAATGTGTTTTTGAAATTTATCTTTAACAATTTTTTTGAAAATATCTACATGGAATTCGATAATTTCTTGATTGTTTCTAAAAGCAAAATTTTATTTGATAAAGAATTTATTGCAACAATTAAACCAAAGCTTCAAAATTATTTAAAACTTCACAGAGGATTAAAACAAGTTGTCGATTCTTTAAATGCCTGCTTATCTCAGATCAGAAAATTTAAAGATATTTTACTACAGCTGAAAAACTTTTTTGATGAACGAAGAAAGTGTTTAAGTAAATTAAATAGTAAATTTTCTGCTTGGAGAGTGTATAAAAAATTTTGTTTTGAATTTGATCGAAAATTTTGTAGTATGATGGTCGATATTTTAATATTTTTAGAAAATTGCACAAATTTTGATTGTTGTTTCGGATTTGAATTTTTAATGCACCATCAAAACATAGCAGCGAAAATTAAAGAAGTCAAAGTGTTTGTTGTGCCCAATATGTTTTATAAGAAAAAAGGTTCTGTCTTAAATATTCGTATTTTTTAGAAAATGACTTTGATTTATATTATGAGAAAGATATTTGGTTTTTAAAAAAAAAACTATATGTAAGCCATGATTTCTGTAATACTTGTTATGAAAAAAATGGCATCTAAAAGTTTTTAATTCTAAAAAAAAGCCAAATCATTTACATTAGAATTATTTAAGTCTAAAAGCTGATAAACGATGTTCTATAATAAACGTTGTTCTTTAATAAACAATGTTATGCAATAAACACTTTAAGAGATTTTAAAAAAATTAATTTAATTTTAATAAATCATCTGTCAACAATATATTATTAATGATCTGTCAATAAAAAATTTTACAAAATTTACATCTAAAGAGGGCTAATGCTTTTCCAATTTAGCAAAACATTTTTTGTATAGATTAAATTAACTTTACTCGATCTAATTTTTTTTTAAAAATGGCGTTAACAAAATTATTGTTATTTTTTTCGATTTAAAAAACAAAATTGTGTTCAAATCTATCAATTTTTATTAATTTATAAATTTAAGAAAAGCAATTAAAATTAATTTGTCAATACAAAGTCTTTCATAAACATCTATACAAATTGTTTTTGACATGTTTGCATGATAAAAATGTCTCTTAGAAGTGATTGTAAAAAACGTCTTATTTTTTTTATTTTTAGAATCGATTAAATGTTATAATTTTAAAGTAGTAAATAAGTTAATTTTTATTTGTAAAAAATTACACAAATATAGGTTCAGTAAGCCGTAATTTGTAATACTATGGTTTAAACCGTACACATCTGTCTTCTTTTACTTAATTTTCGCAAGTGTGTTTAATCTGATAATTTTAAATCAAAATTTAAATATTTATGAAAGACTTCAAACGATTAAAAAAAAACCTAATTTTGCAAACAGATTGTAGCACTTTAATTCTTTTAAAAAACTAAATGTAAATATATTTAAATTTTGATTTTATTATTTGTGTTTCAAAACAAAGAGCAGCTTTATAGGTCTTGTCGAAACGTCAAAGCATACTTTTCTCTTTAAAATCAGTAATTTCATGTAAAAAAATCTAGCAAAATAACAAAATTAATTGCTTTCTTCTTAGAAGTGATCTGATATAATTAAATCACCGAGACTTTACTGATAAATTTTTTTTGAATAATATTAAATTGATGATGTATTTGAGATATTTGACAGCTAACGGGATAAAACATATATTTAAAATTTCTTAATTTAGAAGTTATAACCTTAAATTAATTTATCATAATGTAATATTGCATTGATGATGTTTTTATATATATAAAAAAGTGTTATTTATAGCCCATGTTAAGATTTACTTTTTTCATATCGAACCTTATCTATAGTCAGAGCACTTTAGTTTGTAAGTCTGAAGCCTCTTCGCATATTATTTCATTCCGATTTGGTCAAAGTTTTCTAAAAGATCATGTTGCCTCTATTAATAAAGTAGAATTTAAATGGTGTAATGAAGAAAATATTGAATTTGATGCTCCAGTAAAATCAATGTTTTTTACTGATAATAACAAAACTCTCAATGTTGTCGTGGATGATTTATTTGGCAAGATAAAATTATCAACAGTTGTTTATTGTGTATCTTTTTTTACTACGAGTGACAGAAAAATTTTTAGAGGAATTTTTAATATCGAAAAAAATGAAGATAATAGTTTAAGTATGTATTCGGTGATATCCAGGGATAATGTTGAAGACATTAATTATACATATCATAAATATTTATCAGAAATATTTCAAAAATTTAAAAACTTTTCAATTATACCCAAAAGCAATATTTTATATCAAAAAGATTTTATTGACAATTGTAAACCAATGTTAAAGAATTATTTTAGTAATCACAGCGGTCTAAAAGAGTCTTTAGATTGTTTAAACAAATGTTTATCAAAAGTTATTCAAGAAGAAGATATACCTGTGGAAGTAAACAATTTTTTTGATGGAAGAAGAAAACATATAATTGGATTACAAAAAAAATACTCCGATCATAAACAATTAAACAGTTTTTGTGCTAGTATCGAATGTGAACTATCAAACTTATTGATGGATATTTTATTGCTTATTGAAATGAAAACAGAAAGATTTCTCGATTTTTCAATTATACCAAACTTAAATAACAAATATAACTTTTCTTCAGTTGTTAAAGAAGTAAAAGTTTTCGATATACAAAAAATAAATTATAAGATGCAAAATTATGAAATTCAACTTAAACTTCTTCCAAAAGAAAACATTGATATGCATAATGATAACGATATATGGATATCATACGATAATATAGTGTACGTGAGTCAGGATCTTTGCAATGCTTGTCGTGAGTTGAATTTGAAAATTGAGGTTTTAAACTCTAAAGATAAGAAAAAATTAATGACACTAGAATTATAAAGTGCTACAATTTAATAAAAGTTTTTTCTATGTTTTATATGGACAGGCATCGGAATAAGCAATGTAATTGCATTTAAAAGTTTTATAAACTTCTTGTAAAAACGATTCTAATCTTTTTAATAAAAATAGTAATTAAATCAACCGGTAAAAATTGAGTTTAAGCAAAGTTTGCGAATTTTTATGATTTATTGTACCTGTTTAAGGTAAAATATTGTGATAAATCAGTGTTGTTTTTTTTTTTGTATTGCCACTAAGTACAGGTAGGTGTGTATTTGCAAATTAAGCCTAAACCAAATTCATTTATCGTTTTTCATCTTTTTAAAGTGCTCCCCCTCTCTTAAGCATATGAAAATAATTTAAGCGTAGTTTTTTCTCGTAAGGTTTTATATATTTTAAACGAGAAAAATGTAAAATTATTTAAGATAAGATATATTAAAATTTTTTAAATCTTAAATTTTAAGTGTGGTATATAAAAATTAGCTTCGAACTCGACCAAAAATTCTTTAAGGTAACCACGACAATTACTAAAAAAGTGTAAGGTTAACAATTGGCCTGATAATATTTTAGAACGTCTTATAGGTTTTTTACAGACAACCAACATCTATTAATGATAAACAGAGTCTTTTGAGGAAAACATCTGCAGTAATGGTCAAGTAAGTCTTGAATATTTTAATTAGAAATGTTTTTATACATCATTAAGATAAACAGTAATACAATCTGTTAGAGATGAAAAAAATATAATTTTAAAGTAATTAAGCGTGTTTAAATATGTATATTTATTGATTTAAAAAAATCTAAATATGTTTTTCGCCTCATTTGTTTTGTAACAGTTTTGAACTCTGTTATTCACACGTTTCGAAAAAGGCTTGTTAACAATCTCGAATAAATGTAATTTTACCAAAAGCATATTTTGCATTATTACTGAACAAGAAATTTTATATCTAAATGTTTTCATTTAAGAAAACTCGCTTCTGTATATTTGTGCATAATTCATGTTTTGAATGTTTTAATTAATCATATGCCTGTATTTTTAAACGATAAGTTGCAGCTTATAATAGATATAAATACCACAAAGACAACGAACATAGACTGACACAATTTTTAAAAAATGATCAGTGTTTCGAAAACGTCAATCACATCAATTATGAAGAATATCAACTGTTTTTAATTAGAAATCAGCAATTAATTTATTAAATTTATGTATTCGTTAAAAACGTTATCAAAATATTAACAATAAAGCAAAAATTAGAGATTTTTAACATCAATCATAGTTTTTTGATTTTATATAGTAAAAAAAACTTATTTGAATTTTTTCTAAGCTAATTTTCTGTTAATTTAATTTTGATGTTAATTTTCAAATAATCATATATTGCATTGGATAGACACAGCCAGAATTATTTTAGAAATTGATTAAATTATTTAATTACCAAAGAAAATGTACGTTGATATTTTAATTTATATTAAAAAAAATTATGTATAACCCATGTTAAAGTTTGTCTTTATAATAATGAACTTATGTGAACGAATGGTTTTAGTTTCTGAAGATAAAATGAAATCACATGTTATTACATTTAGATTCGGTAAACTTCCTTTGTTTAATATTAGCCTGATAAAACAGGTTGAAATTAGATGTGAAAATATGAATGTTTATGACTACAGAAATCAAGTCAAGGTACAATTTATAATAGATAAGAGTAAAGATCTGCACATGATAGTAGAAAACTTTTTACACAATACTAATCTACGGAAAAATACTTATTGTATATCTTTTAATGATTCATCTAATAAAAAGGTTTTCGAAGATGATTTTAGATTTGAAAAACATGATGATGGTACTCTTTATATGTATTCAATTAAATCAAGAACAGCAGTTAACACTGTAATAATTACTTTTTACAAATTTTTGTTAGATCTATTTGAAAGAAATAAGAGTTTTTCAGCTGTTCCAAATAGCAGTATCTTGATTAAAGGAAAAATAACTAGTTATAGAAAAAAACTATTAAGTCGTTACTTTTTTAAAACTAAACATGCATATGTTGGATTGAAAGAGACTTTAGATTCTTTAAATGAGTGTTTATCGCAAATTAATGAAAGCAAGGATATATCTGTGCAATTAGAGAATTTTATCAATGGTAGACGAGCAAACTTGATTAGAAAAAATGATTGCTTAGCTCAATTCGAAGGATTGCGATCTGAATGTAGTAATGTTGAATTTGAGTTGTCAAACTTGTTGATTGATCTCTTAAAACTTATTAAGAGTTTTACAGAAGAAATTAGTAGTACCAGTGACGATTTTTTTATAGATGATCATGTTGTTTATGTTGTTATAAAAGAAGTCAAGGTATTCGAGATGCCTGATAATATTCGTACAAAGAGAAATTCTAAGCTTAAACTTAAAATCCATTCAGATGAAGATCTTGACTCATTAGATGGAAAAGATATTTGGTTCTTAAAAAACAGGCTATATATAAGTCAAGAATTTTGCAATGATTGTTGTGAGTGGAATTGGTTTTTAGAAGTTTTTAATTTACAAGAAAAAACAAAATCGATGTTACTGGATCTATTTACGCCAAATATTTAATTTTTATGAATGACCTAATAAAATATTAACTTTGAATATTAATACTTCAAAGTCGTCTAGTATTTTTCTTTTAGGTAATAACGTTGTCATGTAATGACAGCATTTGGAAGATAAGAATTCCAAATGCTCGCTCGAATTAGTGTCAAGCTGACACAATCAGTGTTTTAAAGGAGGGATCAGATCAATAGTGGAACGGGTGGTTTCAGATCCCCCTTTATAACTATATAGGGCGAACATGCGCCGCTAAACATGAAGAAATTAAATAAGTTAGTAAAACGTCTTCGACTTCCCCTGTACGCAACAAACGTGATTGCATGAAATTCAGAAATCGCAAATTCCAACTTAGAACAAGTATAACCACAACGCATATTGTCCAAAATACTTTGAACTGTTTAAAACTCTAAGATAGATGTTTTCAAGCGTCTTTTAATTAATTTTACTTTTTTGTTTCATTTATATTGGTTAAAAGCAACCTCTTTTAGAACAAAAAATTTCTTTAACAATGTATTGTTTCAAAAATGCGATTTTTAGTCTCATAAATCAACCTTATGATTTCTCGTAAATGTTTTAATAAAAATTTTGTAGTTTGTTGCTTTTTTTTTACCAAAATCAAAATATCGTGTTGTTATTGTCACTGCGTATTTAACATTTGATTAGAAAATATAATTTTGAAAAGTGTCCTTAAAACTATGCTATATTTCAATTAGAAATTTTTATTGGAATTTTAAACGTAACTAAGCTAATGTCAAAACCTATAAATTTTAAGCGTGAAAGATGGCTCATTTGCTATACATAATAGTACAGTGACAGTTTTTCTTGCAATTTATACTATTTAATCTGTATCTTTCCCGTTAAATACTTTATAACATATATCATTAGACATAATATGCAAATAAAAATTTTTTACCATCAATAATATGAGTTTTTAAAAAAAGCACAACAGTCATGTCGCATTTTTTCAACAAATATTTTGTGTTTTTAAGCAACCTAAATATGAATTATTATGTAAATAGAATTGGTTAAATTTTAAGTCATTAAACTCCTGTTAAAATATGAACACTTTTTTCTCTTTATTTGTGACTTTTAAACATTGTTTTCTAAGTTTATCATACGTCATCTGTGTCACTAATACTTGTGATCAACAAGTTTAAAACACAAAATCAGTGCAATAACAGATAATGATGATACCTAGTTTTTTAAAAAAAATCAAACGTTTAAAATACAGAAAATTTCTTATATTTTTTTGCTAATTAATCGGTTAAGAGCTATATGATGATATTTAAATGCAAACAATTCTGTTATGATTGCGATATCTGACAGATAACGGCAAAACTTGAATATTTGTTTCAAAAATAATTCTTTGTATTTTATTGTTTTGTTTGATTTTAAAAATATTTTTATTTGATATTTTTTACATATTTTAAAAAAATTAATAGCCCATGTTGATGTCATTTTTCTTTATAATTTCTATATTTTGTTTACAACTCGAGACAATATTTCAACAAGATGCTCTAACACACATGATTATTTTTAATTTCAAAAAAAAATGTAATCTAAAAATAATTGAACGTGTAGAATTAAATAGAATTAGAGAAAATGTATCTCTTGATAAAATACCAATTGAATCTATGTTTTTAGGAAGAAATGGCACTTCTATCAATATTGTAGTAAAAAAATTATTTGAAAAAGAAATGTCTTGCACAAGTTTTTTTCATATCGCTTTTTACGAAGAAAACGATAAAGATAAAGATAAAGTGTATGTTGAATACGTTTTTGAAATAAAAAAACTAAGCAATGGTTTACTTAAAATATATCCAGGATCTATAAAAGGATCAATTTTATATTTAGATTTTGTTTTTAACAGATTTTTTGAAAAATTATATGAAACGGATAAGAACTTTTTAACTGTACCTAAAAGTAGTATTTTATGTACAAGCAGGTTTGTTTACAATCATAAAACCGAACTTAAAAACTATTTTAAAGATCGAAGGGGATTGAAGCAAACTGTTGATTCCTTAAACGAATGTTTAACTAAAATTAAAAAACCAGAAGACATACCTGTGCAGATAAAAAGTTTTTTTGATGACCGTAAAGGAGAATTGACCAGATTAAAAACCTCTTCAACTTTTTTTGAAAAAGATTTGAGAAAGTTTTCATTTGACATCGAAGATCATTTTGTAAGAATGATGATTGATGTTTTAATATTTCTAGATAGATGTACCGATACAAAAAGTGATTTTAGATACATTTTTCTTGTCCATAGCAACATCTCAATGTCTTTTAAAGTAGTCAAAGAGTTTTATATACCAAATACACTCTATAAGAAAAAAAATTCAACGATACTTCTCAGAATTCTTCCAGATCAAAAATTAAAAACATACTTTGAGAAAGATTTATGGTTTACGAGAAATAAATTATATGTAAGTTATGACTTATGCGCTGTTTGCCGTAATTTAAATAGCAGTTTAGAAATTTACAATTTAAATGAAAAGAAAAAATCAATGAAGTTAGAACTTTATAAAGCTTCGATTTAAATTTTGCTATCATAAACAATAAAAGATTGTAGCTTAAACTAAAAAAAATTGATGATTTTTAATTTTGCTAATTTTAGATACATCTCGTAAAGATTAAGTAATTTAACAAGTACAACCATAAAAAGCTTTTCTGTTTCTAAGATAAATGCAAGGAAGAAAACTTTCAATTTTTTTATTAAAATAATACGTTTATTTTTTTGCCAATAAACGTTACTACTCATAAAGTGTTTTTTTTTTTATACCAAATGGATAAGTTTAAATTTTTTAAAAATCTTGTAGATTAAAATTGATACAATTTTTTAAAAAGGATTTAAATAACCTTGTTTTTTGCCTTACAAATAAATTACATTATATTGGTATATCAGTGTCAAACTCCGCAGCATTTTAACAATTTGACTTAGAATTTAGCAAAAATTTATAATGTGTACACTTTACAAGATGAGTTGTTTTAAACTTTATAAAATAGTTTTATTAAATTTCATGTTTTTGACTTGTGTCTATTTCCAAATATAGAAATAAATTTTTATTTTTCCATATTTAGAATTTTCATAAAAAAACTTTTCTATACCAGGTGTTTTTAAAAAACTTACAGATCTAATTTTGCATACAAAAAATCACTTCTCGATAGTATATCAAATTAATATCTTGATCTGAAGTAAAAATGTAATTAAAGTTTCTTTTGATTGTTTTTTTGTTCTTATGCCACTAAAATCGTTGTTCGAGTTACAATAATATTTTTTAAAAAAATTGTCATTTTAGGTAAATCAAATTAAGACTCGGAATATAATTTTTACGATCCAGTTTTCATTGGCAATCACTTCAAAAAAAATTTTACTATTTAAATATTTTTAATTGTCTAATTAATCAAAAATGAATATTAATCTGATATTTTCTTGTATTTAAAAAAAAATCGAAAGCCCATTTATGTTGACGCACGTTTTTTCCATACTTTTTGCAACGTGCGCACCAAGCCTTTTAAAATCTAATACTGGTATTTCAACACATATTGTAACATTCAGATTTGGCCAATGTGAAAACTTAGATGTTAACTCGATAACAAAAATAGAAATAATCATGAAAGAAAAAAGTTTTATGTATACAATTCCTGTTAAATTATTTTTCTTATCAGAAAACAATGAAACTTTGAATATTGTGATAGAAAATTTGTTCGACGAAGAAGAAATACTTGATAAAATTTATAAAATTTCGTTTTTTAATAAAGCAGATATAAAGATTTTCGAAGGTATTTTTAAATTTGAACATGGAAAGGATGGCACTCTTAGGATGTATACTACAAAGTCTGTAAAGGATGTTAAAGAAATGTGTTTAGTCTATCAAAATTATTTGATAAGATTATTTAATAAAGATAAAAATTTTAAAATAGTACCAAAAAGTGATAAGTTAACTACAGAAGATTTTTTAAAAAATAAAAAAAAACTCCTAAATCATTTTTTTAATGGTCAAAAAGGATTAAAAGAAACTATTGATTGTCTAAACGACTGCTTATCTAAAATTAAAAAAATTGAGGATATATCTTTTCAACTTAAAAATTTTATTGATGGAAGAAGATCATATTTGGAAAGATCAAAAAACTATAGTTTTGAAACGGCGGAAGTTAATTTTTGTTATTGTGCAGAATGCGATTTGAAAAACTTGTTGATCGATGTTTTAATATTTATGGAGGTTTATACGAAAATAGCCAGTAATTTATATTCCACGTCTTTGATAATCGATCAAAATAATTACACGGTCATAAAAGAATTTAAGACGTTTAATTTACCTGATTTTTTTATTAATAAACAACCAGACGAAGTAAAACTTAAACTTGATCCAAATCGTGATATTAGTTCATATTGTTGTGAAGATATTTGGTTCAACGGAAAGAATCTATACGTAAGTCTTGATTTTTGCACAATTTGTCAAAAGGAAAGATTTAGCTTAAAAATTTTTAATTTTCAAGACCCCAGTTATGTTACGCTAGAATTATACAGTGCATAAATTTTCATTTTGTTTTCTTGTAAGCAATAAACTAGTTTATTAAAATCAATATTTTTTAATTAGTGTCTTATAAATTATTAAAACTGTAAGAACATCTTACTACCACAAATAAATGCTTAAAAGATCAAAATTTTTATATACGCTTCTTTTTACGTTGCATGCAATGATATTGATGCGAATATTTTTTCTATTTTTAAGTTGTAGTTTATGTTCTTAAAACTAAGTGTGCTTGTTTAGAATTAATTTGTAATACCACAAACTGACAGAGTAATATAATGATATTAATATAAACTAAAATCCAATTATAAGTTTTACATCAAACTTAATGTTATTAAGCGACAAAAAATATTGACAAACATGTTATAAAGGTATTTATTATAATTAGAGAGTATTTGAACTAAGGGCCTCGACAAAAAATATTTTAAATTGACTTAATTAAAGTATATAATCATGTTAAATATACATTTTTTTTTACAGAAAATTCGTAATTATTTATTAAAGTAACTTTTTAAACACACACATAACTCCAATAATAAAAGCCTCGATATGAAAGACGCCTTTTGTACCTGATTTAATCCTTTCTTCGTAAATTAAGGCTAAGTCCAAAATCTTTTCCAAATCATTTAAATCTTTTCCTTCTACAAATCTTTTATAAAGTTCAATCAAAACAAAATCAGGCGGAATACACGAGTTTAAAAGAAGATAAAGACGTTTTCTAACTTCATGCATAACTTCAGTTTGTAAATTCCTTTTAATTAAACCAACAATCTCATCTAATTCAAGTTCCCAATCTAATCTTACATTACTATCAGATTTTTTTCTCTTATCACTAGATTTAAATTTATTGTCAAGTAATTCAAGTTTAGTTATTGCTCTTCTTAAATTACCATTGGAATCTTTGACTATTGAACTAACTTGTTCTAAATCTATAAGAGAATTTTCTTGCTTTATAATGTTCATGAGTATCTCAGACATTTCTGTGTTATTTAATCCTTCTAATCGGGAGAACAAACATCTACTTCTGATTGGCTCTATTATTTTAGATAGTTGTGAACATACCAAAAAAATCCTAAAACATGAGGAGTAAACTTCTATCTTTCTTCTTAGAGCAGCTTGCGCTTCAAAAGATAAGTTTTCGGCTGAAGTTATGACTATTATTTTCAGAGATGGTCTCTTATTTTTAGAAAAAAGTGACATAATTGGTTTTGATTGAGTCATTTCTTTTATAACTGTCTGAATTATGAGTTTATCTTGATAACCATATTCAGAAGGACTTATTTCGATATATTCATCGGCCTCAATGTAGCTTACGCTTATTGTTTTTGAATTATTCTTAATCTCTGACTTTCGAATTCTCGACACTGGCGAATGCCCAAAAAGATGAGTCATAAGACATTTTACTAAAGACCTTTTTCCTGCGCCTGATACACCATGAATTAATAAATGTGGTATATTTCCAAGATTATATTGTGATATTCTATCGATAGTTCCTTTATTTCCTTTAAATTCTAAAATATTTTTTGGTTTGTATTTCTCTGTCCATATCATGGGGTCAAACTTAACTGAGTCTGTAAGAGTAATGAGGTTTTACATAGAAAAAATTTAAAAACGTAAAGCCTTCAAAAACAAACTATCATAATAATTGGAACAAAATCATTATTTTAATAAAATAAAGTTACCGTTATCAATTTAATAAATCTATTTAATTTTATCTATAGTTTAAAAATCATCTTTTCTTGTAATAACAAGGTTTCAACTGTATTTTAACCATATTATCAACAATATCATTCTTTTTTCTAAGTTCAATAAAGATAAAATGCGAATTTGATGAATCACAATTCAAAATCTCAAATCCACATGCTTCTAATTTACCACAAAATTTATTGATGCTCGAAAAACGACTTCGAACTTCAGCAAGATAAAAAATCCCGTTCTTCTTAAGAATTCTAGACACTTCTCTTATAGTTTTTGAAATATCTTGTTTCATTAAGCTGAGACAGCAGACAACCATATCAACTGTATTATTTTCTAATGGCACATTTTCCATGTCACATTTAGTGACATTTTTTGATGTCGGAAAAGCATCAAAAGAATAGACATTTTCAAATGTTTTCGATAAAGAAGCAGATCCGCAGCCCAAATCAGCAATGACTGCCTTCTCGTTAGTGTCTTTGATTTTCTTGATTATTAGATCAAGTGGGTTTATAGGCCATTTTTTTATTTGATTTTCATAACACTCATGGTATAAAGATGTCTCTTGTTTCGATAATTTTTTATTTTTGTACAGTTTCTCATTAAGAACTCTAAATTTTCCCCCAATTAAACGTTTTTCTAATTCATCTTTAAAACTCATTATTCTAGGGGCAGATTGCTCGGGTAAAAAAAATGTAAATTAAAAAATTTTAGTTGAACACAGTAAATTTATTATGACTAAACAGTTTAAATCTATAAATGTAAGTTCAAAGAATAGAATTTCCGGTCATATCACTTGGTTTATTTATTCCATAAAGGCTTAAAATAGTAGGCGCTATATCACATAACGTAAATTCTGAATCTATGTATCCCCATTCACCATCTTTTTCGTCGATTTTCTTGTTGCAAATTATTAAAGGTACTTTGTTATTTGTGTGTTTTTTAGCAATAACGTTAAGTTCTGTATCAAACATTACTTCAGCATTCCCATGATCTGCTGTTATAAGTAAAACATAACCTTTTTCTTGACATTTATAATAAATTTTTCCAATGCATTCGTCAACTTTAGCAATTGCTTTTAGCGTTGCATCATAATTGCCAGTATGGCCTACCATATCCGGAGAAGCAAAATTTGCAATTATAGAGGGTGTGTTAAGATCAATTTCTTGTATTATTGTTTCAGTTATCTTTTCAGACGACATTTCGGGCACTTCATCAAATGACCTAACTTTTGGGCTGTCGATTATAAATCTTTTCTCATGTTCAAATTTCTTTTCATTTCCACCATTAAAAAAATATGTGACATGTGCATACTTCTCAGATTCTGCTATATGAGAATTTAAGATTTTATTAGAAGATAAGACTTCTGATAAAGTGTTTTTTACAATTGATTGTTTATATAGCACTTCAACTGGAAGATTTTTTTTATATTCGACCATTGTAAAGATTTTGTTTTCGTTAGATACGAATCTTTCAACTATTTGTCGCATTCTGTCCGATCTAAAATTTAAAAAAATTATTGTATCATTTTTAGTAATTACGCCTTCAGAAGATGTACGAAAAGGCCTTACATTTTCATCATTCATATTCATTTTATACATTTTCTCAATTTCTTCTTTGATACAACATACTTTTGTTGTGTTTTTTGTTAGTACATTGAAATATTCCTCAATTCGATTTACATTATTATCTCGATCCATTCCATAAAATCGTCCGCCGATAGTAGATATTTTACAATTTTTATTAATTTTACAGTAATCTAAAACTTGATTTATAAAACTCATAGCCACATAAGGAGCAGTATCTCTCCCGTCTGTAATACAATTAATATAAATCGCCAAAAACTTTTTTTTTAAGACTTCAAGAACACCAAACAAATGATTTATATGAGAATGTATTCCACCATCACTTATCATTATCACTAAATGAACCACTTTTATATTTAAATCTAATACTGGTTTAAAAACATTTACTATCGTGCCATCTTTTATTGAATCATCTATTATCGTAGAATATTGTTTGATTATTCTACCAGAACCAATAGTAAGATGTCCTACTTCAGAATTTCCCATTTTCTCAACAGGAAGTCCTACGTAAACACCACTGGCGTGTATCAAAAAACTAGGATAAATCTTACTAAGGCGTCTCATATTATAACAAGTACTATTATTAATGGCATCATAATCATTTTTAGTTTTGTTAAATCCCCAACCATCTAAAATTATCAAACAAGTTTTCATTTGTAAACAAAAAATATTTAATTTTTAAAATTTAATTAACAAATTATTTTTTGAAATGTAAAAAATAAAAATGATTGGTTCATTTAATTTTTACACAAATAAATTAAATTCTCAAAATAATAATAATTTTAATCAAGTGCTTTTTATTTTTTTTAAATTTTGTCTACAAGTTTAGACAAATATTTCTCGTATTGTTTAAAAAGAAAAGTTAAATCCTTATTAGATTGTTTGTTAACGACTTTTTGTACAGCATCTATGAAAGACTTATTGAGTCCACTTAGTTTATCATCTACTAAACCAGTATTTATTACACGTACAGATGAAAGTAATCCTTTTATAGATTCAGGATTAGACAAACCTCCTTTTCTATTGCCAATAGATGCCTTTGCTCTTTTCTTGATTTTTACATCTTCATTTTTAGGCATTTCTTCTTGAATTACATGTGATTCTTCATCTTTCGAATACGGTGAAAGTTGATCTTCAGCTTTTCTCTTTCGGATTCCACCCATAGGGGATATCTTGTCCGTTTTAAAATATAAAATACAAATTTGTTTTAATGAAAAAAATCTTTAATCATGAGATGTCTCAACATCACCAGAAGGCGGAATCGAATGAAATTCATCCAAAATAGAGGAAGGAATCCTATTTAACATTTCTCTAGGGAATATTTTTAAAAGTTCCCAGGCTTTATCAAGAGATTGATCGATAGTTCTACATTCATCGTATCCTTGAGAAACAAATTCTTTATCAAATCTTTCTTTAAATTCAATTGATAACTTATCTTCACAGCTTAGAGATTCTTCTCCTACTACCGCCTTCATAGCTTGTGCATCTCTTCCTATGGCATATTTAGCATAAAGTTGGTTAGAAACATCGCCATGATCTTTTCTAGTCATTCCTTCACCAATGGCACTTTTCATAAGACGCGAAAGTGATGGTAAGACATTTATAGGAGGATAAATTTGCCTATTATGGAGTTGCCTATCAATATAAATCTGTCCTTCAGTAATATAACCAGTCAAATCAGGAATAGGATGGGTAATATCATCATTAGGCATAGTTAAAATAGGAATTTGAGTAATAGAACCTCCTCTACCTTCTATTCGCCCTGCTCTCTCATAAATTGTACTAAGATCTGTATACATGTATCCAGGATATCCTCTTCTTCCTGGAACTTCTTCTCTAGCTGCACTTACTTCACGCAATGAGTCGGCATACGAACTCATATCAGTCATAATAACCAAAACATGTTTTTCAACAGTATAAGCAAGATATTCAGCAGCGGTAAGAGCGAGTTTTGGTGTGATAATCCTTTCAATAGTTGGATCATTGGCTAAATTCAAGAAAAGTGCAGTTCTTTCAAAACTACCCGTGTCTTCAAAACTTGATTTAAAAAATTTAGCAGTTTCCATATTCACACCCATTGCAGCAAAAACTATGGCAAAATTATCATCACTCATATCCTTAACATCTTTTTTCTTTACAAGACCAGCTTGTCGACAAATTTGAGCAGCTACTTCATTATGAGGCAATCCTGACCCACTGAAAATTGGTATTTTCTGACCTCTGGCTATTGAGTTCATAACATCAATAGATGAAATACCTGTTTGTATCATTTCTTCAGGATAAATACGAATATTTGGATTAATAGGTTGACCTTGGATATCCAAAAAGTCCTCAGGAATAATTTCACTTCCTCCATCAATAGCCTTCCCACTCCCATTAAATGTTCTTCCTAACATATCTTCACTAACTGGCATTTTGAAAGTTTGACCTGTAAAAGTTACATGTGTCTTGTTTACGTCAATTCCGGATGTCCCTTCAAAAACTTGAACTACGGCTTTCCGTCCTGAAACTTCTAAGACTTGACCTTTTTTTACTGAGCCATCGGACAAAGTAATGTTCACAATCTCCGCGTATTTCAAATAATCGATATTATCAAGGATTACTAAAGGACCATTTACACCCACAACTTTTCTATAAGAAAGTCTTGGTTCTATGTTCCAATCTTTAAAAATCTCATTGGACATTTAGAGGGTGAAATCAAAATAAAACACTTTGCCAAAATTGAAACTTGACAAAATTTGCTTTTAAACAAGGCAAATCATTTGCTTGACCATAAAAAAGTTGTTCTAAAATAAATTTAAAGTGTAAAAATTGATAATTTAAAGTTTTTAAAAACTATAAATAGATTTTGAAAAAAAAAACATCCTATGATGCTTTTACTTTTAATTTTTTTCTTAAACATTTTGAAACAAATTTTTGAAACAATAGGCAAAATCTTTTACTTTCTTTTCATTCTGCCCTTTACATGGAAAACAACACGGGAAATAAACACCAAGAACATTCATCTCGTGGAGCCGGTGGAAATTTAAATAGGCAAGATCTAAATTTTCTTAAGTTTTTGTTTACAGAAAAACCATACGAGTACAAATTTAAGAAATATAAAGTGAGAAAAGTTCCTCATGAGACAATGAATTATGAGATCGATGACCAAACACGGTTCAGAAACACCACAATGTTTGCCAAAAATGATAATGCTGTGTTACAGTCGCTTTACGGCTCCTCTAAAAATGCTGGTTTAAAAAATTATTTAAAAAAGAGACAAGCAGAGAAAGAAATTAAATCAAATTTTAGTAAAGTTCTCGACAAACAAGAAGTCAATAAAGTGCTACCAGATGTTAAATATCCTTTTGATGTTGTTGATTGGGAAAAAAATATTGTTTACGATCTCGATAAAGTTCAAACTAATAATGAAAATGAAACAATTACTGAAGAGTTTGTTAATACAATTTTAGAACAAGATTGGGAGAAGTATATAGTTTATGATCCAGAAGTACAAATGGCAAAGAAGAAACACATGACCATTTACTTAGAAGATCCTAATTTAATTTTTGAGAAAGTCGAAGAAAAGAAGCAAAGTAGGCTTAAGAAGAGACAAAAAGAACATTTCACAGGAGATAAACCTTTAAAAAATAAATACAATATTTCAAATGACAAATATTACAACCAAGAACAAAAAACTAAAAGTAGTTTAGGAACATTCGGAGTACAGCACTCTTTACCAGCGCTTAAATTAGATCCACGTTTTTATAAAACAAATCACACGAGAGAAGAGCTAAGAAATTTCCATAGACCTTCTTTTAAATTACCTCACAGAATTCAAATTGAATTTAAAAAGCCACTTTTAGCAGAATCTAATTCCTCGAATATCATTAAAAAAACTTCTGAGTTGACTTTAAAAGACACAAGTGAATTTGCAATTTTTGAATACTCAGAAGAATATCCTTTGTTTATTGTAAATACTGGAATGGTAAGCCTTTTAAATACTTATTATAGAAAAAGTAACCAAAGGGATGATTACGCTTCAGATCAAAACAATTTGACAGTCCTTGATCTTGATGATCCTTCACCTTTTTATGGATTTGGTGATGTTAAACCTGGTTTTACTCTTAAAGCAATTACAAATAATTTATTTTGTGCTCCAATTTTTAAACACGCAACTAATGACTGGCTTTGTGTAATGAGCACAGACTCCAATGGAAATTACATAATCTTACCAAGAAAGATTGATAATTTGTATTGTGTAGGACAAGAATATCCAGCTGAAGAAGTATACGCACCACATTCAAGAAAATTGAATGTTTTTTGTAAAAATCGACTTAAAGTAGCTGCGTATCGTCTTTTTTCTCTTAAAGATCGTGGGTTTAAAGAATTTAGAATGTCACAATTAGATGAAATGTTTCCTTATTTCAGTGAAGGAAGCAAAAGAAAATGGCTCAAAGAATATGCAGATTGTGTTAAGAGAGGAAAAGAAAACGTTTGGGTTCTAAAACAGACATCATCTCTCCTTTTAGAAGAAGATTTACGAAAACTTGTCACACCTGAAAACATTTGTCAATACGAATCAATGCTTGCAGGTGAGAGAAGATTAGAAGATTATGGTTATAAATGTCTTGATGATAGTGAAGAAGAAGGAGAAGATGAGAAAGTATATTCGGTTCCTTGGCAATTAAGTAGAAATTTTATCAATGCGGCTAATGGTAAAGGTTTACTTGAACTTAACGGGCCCGCGGATCCAACGGGTATAGGCGAAGGTTTTAGTTTTAGAAAAATAAAACTAACAAAAGGAAATGAAGCTGAAAATAGAAAAATAATATCAGAACACCAGGCCAATTACAAAGAAGAAATTGAAAAAATCTGGACTAAACAACTTAATTCATTAAGTTCTACATCTGAAATACTTTTCGATGATAGTTATATCGAGAATACGAAAGAAGAAAAGCCTTTTGATAACATAATAACACCAGAAGAATCAAATATTTTGATAATTAAAAGAACATACGGCTTTGGCAGCGATCAAAGAGTTGAAATTGAGAAGATTACAGATTCTAATGTAATTAAACAATATCTTAAAGCAAGAAAGAAGACGAAAGTAGATGAAAAGAAGACTGTTCTTAAATGTGGATCGTGTGGAGAAATAGGACACACAAAAACAAACAAATTATGTCCAAATTTCAATACCACGAAAAAACCAACTAAAAAGAAAATTGAAAGTGAAAGAAAGAAAGCCAAAAACACTTTTCATAATATTTTAATGCCTTTAATGAATGAATTTTTTGTAATGCCTTACTCAGTAGCCTTTCATAGACCCGTCTCAATTAAAAAATTCCCAGATTATCTTACGATCGTATCGACTCCAATGGATTTAAGTACAATTAAAACAAAAATTAGACACAACAAGTACACGACTTTCTCTGAATTTTTCAAGGACGTAAAGCAAATTCATGAGAATTGTGTAAAATACAACGGACCTGAACATTCTTTATCAAAAGTGGCTGAAAATTTTATTAAATTAACGCAAGAGACAGAAAGAGTTAATAAAAGTAAAATTGAAGAAGCAGAGAATATTTTTTGTGAGTACTTACCCGATGAAAGTAATTTGTAAGTCACAAAATGTGATTAAAATTTTGAATTTTAAAGTTTTTTTTATTACAAAGTTGTTTTTTGATTTAAGCCTTGTGGTTGCTATAATCTTAAATTACTTTTCTATGCGCATAATTTTTTATGAGGATCAACCCCTTCAACTTGTACCTTTTAATTTTTTTCTGCTAAATTATTTTCAAACCCCTTAAAATAACAAGGATATTCACTTTTTTAATTAAAACTTATTTTATTTATACTATCGAGTTTATGCAAAAGTATTTTTCTATTTTATTTATTTTTTTTACCCCTTCATGAAAGAATCAAAATATTTTTTTGAATATTTAAATAATGAAAACCCATTCGCTTTTCTCAAAGGCTATGAAAAAAATAAATTTAACAATCCGAATGTAAAGAAAAGATTAGATTCTATTCAAAAAATGCAACCAAAGTTCATACCATGTACTTTAGATCCTGGAATTTTATCTAAAGAACACAACCACGCTATGAACAAAATTATAAAAGATGGTATTAACAACGATATTAACCAAGGATTAAATATCCTTCTAAGAAATAAGGTTGTGTTTGATCAAAATGCATTTCTACAAGGGAAGACGGATACTAATCCTCCTGGAGATACTGCTCTTAGATTTTGTGATGTTGGTTATGATTCGTATCATAAAAGTTTTAACTTTGATCTGGCAAAAATCGACCACATTTTAGAAATTTTTAAAAATAATCTAAATTTGGAAAACATGAAAGACATAGTCATAGAAATTTACAGACTTAAACTTTTAAATAAGCAAAATATTATAAGAAATAGAGTTTATGATGCTATTAAAGATAAACTCGATGATGAAATTATTGCTAGTATAGATTTTGATAAACCAATAGAAAAAGAATTTAATGGAGTGATAGATTTTAAAAAAGAAAAGTAAAAAATGTTTAATAAATAGATTGGATTTAAATTATGTTTATAAAATAATTTACAAGGGGAGAGAAGTGTCTTTTTTTAAAGATGAGTTTGGTTATGTGAAGATTAGGTGTCTTATGTTAAGTACGAGGTGTGTAGATTGAGTAACGGGGTTATAAAAATGTGTCCACCCTTTAAGTTATCCCACACTCTAATTAAATGGCTTTAACCTAAACTTACTTATCTTATCCAACACTTCTCTTCGCGTACGCTTCTGCCCTTAACGTACCCAACACTTCCCTTTTTATATTTTTTTTTACTTAATACACCCCACATTTTTATTTTATTTTTTTTACATAAATAAATTTTTTTTTCTAACCCCTAAGCTCGATATCGTTAAAAATGGCTACAACTACAGAAACAAAGAATGAACTATATCCCCTCGCTGCACTATTCGTATACGCTAACAACATGGAAATTACTAAAGAAAGAGTATTATCAGTCCTTAAAGCTCTTGGTTTTGAAGGGCAACCTAAGCTTGCTGAACTTTTTGCTTGTGATGTCATTAAAATGAAGAGTATGCTTTCTTCTGTATCTGCAACAGCTGCACCTGCTCCCGTTTCTTCTGCTGCCGCCCCGGTCGCAGAAACTAAGAAGAAGGAAGAAGTCAAAGAAGAACCAGAAGTTGAAGAGATTGGACTTGATTTTGGAGATTTATTCTAATTAAATTAATTTTAATCTACTTTTATTTTTTTTATCGTTGTGAACGTTTATTTTCTTTTAATGAACAGAAGAAAAGATCGTAAAATACAAAAAGTAAATAATAGCCAAATACAAAAGACGAAACTATAATCCCTCCTAAATTCATTTTATCACAAGAACTACAATTCCTTACTCCTATTCTCATCACAAAGAGATTGTTTATGATTATAAATAAACCAACAAGTAGAAATACTTTTGAGAGAAGATACGAAACTAAATTAAATTTAACTTACTTTTTATAACAGGAAATAAAAATCTAAATTTGTTGGCTATTGGTTTTAAAATAATCGAAACAAAAGAAAAAGAAATGATAATTACAAGAATTACCTGTCCATAAAAGTATTTTATAGCAAAAACTGTTGTAAAAATTAAGCTAATTCCACTAAAAATCTAAATTAAAAAATAACTTACAGTTTCGTACTTGTCGTTAATTGGGATCATGGGCTTTCTACAAAATTGTAAGTTTGTGATCAAAAATTGTGTTAAAAATGTAGATTTGTGTTTAAAGATGTAGATTTTTGTTATAAAAACAAACAGAAGCTTAGCTCGAATAACTAAGTTTACATCGAAACTTGGTTAGCTTTTAAAATGAAAGTAGCGTGTTTAGCTTTTAAACACAATCAAAAAATATTTTAACATTAAATTTTTAACACAACAAATCTATTTTTTAAACATTTCCCCTCATGAGACGAGTAACAGACTTAAGATCTAAAAAATTTAAGAAAACAGAAGACTTGGTTTTAAAACAAGAAGATGATCTGAATTTAAATTTATTAAATAAAGACATTTTGTTTATTCTCCAAGGATATGAAACTCGAATCAAAATTAAAAATAAAACTAAAAGAGATTCAAATATTTTTAAACTGTCTTATGAACGTTATTTACTTTACACAAACCAAAAACCTTTTGCTTTGGATATTTTTTCTTTTATTAATTTGGAGACCGTTATTATAAAAAATTCAGATGAACTTAATTTAGATTTGTTAAGTGCTAGGCCTTTTAAAACTCTTTATATTTCTAATATTAATAAGATTAATAGTAACAAAGACTTATTTATTGAAGAAATTTACTTTAAAAATATCAAAATTACTCTTAAAGTCATTTTAAAAATTTTATCTTCTCCTATTTTAAAATCAATTAATTTTAATAATGTTCAAATTATAACAAAAGATGATAATAAAACAATGTTTAATAAAACAAATTGTGATGCCTCATCAATAACTGAACACATAATGAGTTTTACAAGTATTGATGAAGTAAGATACAATGATCATAATTCTGAATTGCAAAATAACCGAATTTCTGAGATTATTTCTTTAAAAATTGAACAAAATTTAAATTTAAAATCTTGTTCATTTATAAATTCAAATATTTCTTTAAGTTTTATGACTAAGATTCTTCATAAATTTAACAGTTTTACTTTCGTAAAAGACTCAGATTTTGTTTTTATTTCTTATAATACAACTACTTTTAATCTTTTAGAAACAAATTTAGACTTAGATTTAAAATTTATAGATTTTAAAAATTTAGAGCGGGTAGCTGTCAAAAATTTCACAATTTTTAAAAATTGTGGTTTTTGTGATCTAAGGTCCTTGGAATTACAAAATGTTACAATTTGTGGTAAAATTTTAGATGAAATATTATTTAAATTTCCTAAATTATCAGAAATTGGGTTTATAGGATGTGATTTTAGTGATAATTCATTTTATAAAATGATCGACCTATTAAAAAACAAAATAAGAAAATTAAATTTAAAAGACTCTTTGATTCCTTTGAACTCCTTAGAATTTTTAAAAGAAAATTTAAAAAATTGTAAAATAATTTTTAGAGATGGTAATAAAAAATATTTTTAAAATAAAAAAAAATGAAAGTTGATTTATAAGTTAGAAAATTGATTAAAATTAGATTTTTTTGTTTAAATTTAGTTATGATAACCTTATTTGTATTATTAAATTTGATCTTGTTAATGATTAAAAACAAAATGATAACCCCCTAAGAAATGTTTAAAGATTTTGAATTTACTTTACACAATGGTCGGGTTTTAAGTCAATTTTCAGTTTTAAAAAAGGATGACCGTTTCAATTATAAATTAGATTGTGATAGAATTAAAATTGAAGGTGCACCAGGATTCCATGGATCTAATAAAATTTATTCATTAGGCCAACCAACTTTAGTAGGAATTGAAAACATTATTAAATTCCTTGGAAATAAAAAAATAGTTTGGATTAATCTTAAAGAAGAACCTACTATTTATATTAATAATTTGCCTTACATTGTCCGTGAGAAAAACAATCCTTTTTCAAATGTTAGTTCATTTAAATCCATAACATCAAACAATTTAGAAATTTTAGAAAATGTCCTTAAAGAAGACGTTTTAAATGAATCACAAAAAGGATTCATACACACTTTTGAAGAGACACAAGATATGAAATTAGAAAATAAAATAACGTATCTTTATGAAATTATGACTAATCAAGAAATCTATTATCATTTAAAATCTAAAGGTTATAAAATTAATTATTATCGAGTACCATTTCCAGTAGATCAATTTTATAGTGTATGTCAAAGTATGAATATTTTAATAGATGTATTAGAAAAACATAGAGATGATGATTGTATTTTTCTTCTAACTTCATCTAATGACACGAAAAGATCACTTTTTGTATTAATTTTAATCAAATTGTTTTATTTAAAAAGTGAAAAAAGAAATAAAATATTATCAAAATTTAATGATGAGAATAACAAGGATGAGAATAAGGATAACAATGTGGGTATGTCAGAAGGTGTTAATGAAGTTAGAATTATAAGAGAAGGTGCAGTGTATGTAAATAACACGGTAAATGTAAACAATACGGCAGATCAAAATATTACCACAGATTCAAATATTTACAACAATTTAAAACATCATGAAGTTTTTGCAAATTTAGATGATGATTCAGAAAATATTACTGTTAAAGATTTAGATTTAGATAATTTTGAGGAATTTATAATTTCTTCAATTAAAAAAAATTGGTTGGGTTCTGAAAATGAGATTTATTCGATTTTAAAACAATGTCTTGATGGTAATTTTAGGATTATAAATAATATTTTATTGGTAATAGGTGAAGATTCTAAAATTTTAGTAGATTATTTTATTGATAAACATTCTTTTCCTTTAAATTTAAGGAAAAAAATTACTTTTGATTATCTAAAAGCTTCGATTAATAATGAAGAGGGTTATTATAATAAGGCTATGTTAAGTTTAGAAAGGTATGTGGCTTTAATTCTTTATGATCAATTTATGAAAGATTATGATAATCAATCTAATATTGATTATATTTCTTGGTTAAATCATAAGCCTATTTTAATGAATTTACTGGATTATATTAATGAACATAGGCATAATAACAAAGCTTTATTTCCTTTAAATCTTTTAAATAGTGAAATACGATCAAATCTTGTCAAAGGTATGTCAAAAATAGGAAAATTTACAATGTTAATGGAATTTACTGATAAAATTTATAAATCTTATGGAAATGGTATCATTTTAAATTCTTATCCTGATGATTCAACTACTACTGGTATTTGGATTAATACAAGAGAAGAACCTTGTATTTATATTAATAATAAAATGTACATTTTAAAAGAAATGATAAATTATCAATCTAATCCAACGTTTTTTTCTGGAATTACAAATAAACAACTTGAACAATTAGAAAAACAAATTAAAGAAAATTTAATCCAAGAATGCACTAAAGAAGGTAAAATTATGTTGTTTAGGAGTTCAGAAGAAGATATTGAAGAATTTTTTATTGATAAAAATGATTTAAATAAAATTGAAACTTCTAAAGAATATACTAAACGTGTAGTAAGTAAAGACGTATCTTATAATAGAGTTTTGATAACTGCAAAAATCGCTTTAAAAATTACAATTTTTGATCAAATTAGTTCAGTTTTAGGTAAAAATACTTTTGATTATTATCATATTCAATGTGGAGGAGGTGGTTCAAGAGGTGCGTATACCGCAATAATAATAGATTTGAAATTGGAATTGAGTAATGAATTTCTAGATAAAAAAACTTTTATCAAACCAATTCATAGTTTAATTAGAATTTTAAATAAAGGTAAAGAATCTTTTGATAAAGTTAATTATCTTTATTCTAAATATTTTGGAGAAAGTTTTGTTGTATCAAATGATATTTCAGATAAAGAATTAGAAGCAAGGATTAAGAATATGTTTTTATTGGTTTGTTTTGCTTCTTTTTGTCTTTCAAAAACAAAAGGTACGTTCTTAGATTTTTACAATAAAAGAAAAGATGTTCAAAATTTATTTAATTCAATTGATTTGCTGAATAATAAAGAAGAAATCTTTATTGTACTACAAAATGAGACATTAGAAAATATAAATGTAATTAAAAATCGAACAGGAAAGGTTTTAGGACCAATGACACTCCTTAAAAGTGATTATTTTGTAGGATCAATTGTTTTAAAACAAGATAAAGAAAGTAATTTACCTGGAAATTTTAGATTTATCATTGATAAAAATATAATTTACGCAGGTTGTGCCATGCCAACACAGCCAAATGTAGAAAGTGCTCTTAAAGAAATCCAAAAGAATTTAAAAGATAAAATTAATCCTCTTTGGATTTGTTTAAGAGAAGAACCTGTAATTTATTGTGATGGTTCTCCTTACGCTTTACGTTATGTCACTAAACTTTGTGAAAATATTGAGACAACTGGTATCTCGTACGGCACGTTAGAAATTGTAGAAGATGAACTGTATTTAGATGCCAAAAACGAACTTAAGAGAGGAAATATTTTATTGCACAATGAAGTAATGAGAAATGGAAAAGTTATTGATTTAGGTCGATACGTTAAAGTTGAAAATTGTGAGACTGTCACTAATTTCTTTTCTAAATTTAAAATGGAATACTTAAGAATTCCCGTGACTGATGAGACAGCTCCTTCCCCAAAATCAATTGATTTTTTTATTTCAAAACTTAAAAATTGCAAAAATATCAACGCGTATATTTTTAATTGTCAAATGGGAAGAGGAAGAACGACAACCACAATGATAATTTTTTATTTGATTAATAATCGTAACAAAATCCCTAAAGACCTTCCTTCTTATCCTCCAAAATATAAATTAATAGGAAGAATGATACAAGTTTTACCCAATTCGCATTTATCAAAAAGGTTTTTAGATTTTGTAATTGATAAATTTGATCACATTGAAAATGTCCGAAATGCAATTGATAGACATTTAGTAAATAACCTTTCGATTCGAAAAAGAGGTAAAGCTTATTTGTTAAGGTACTTGGATTTGATTGTATTCACTGAATTTATTTTATTTGGTAAAGAAAAGACATATCAACTTTTTAGAGAAGGACATCCTGAGATTGAGAGCATTGTAAAAGAAATTGAAGTATTTGAATTGGAAATGATTTAAAATAAAAGGCTTTGCATCAAAAATTTATTTAGCAGAGATTTATTAAAGGCTACACTGAAGCCGTGTATAAAATAGTTTTGTATTAAAGGCCATTCTTAAGCGGTGTATAAAATAGTTTTGCATTAAAGGCCATTCTTAAGCAATGTACTAAGACCGCTTTAAAGGCCATTCTTAAGGCGTTTATTACTTAACCATTATAGATACTGTTAATGCAAAAAAATTAATTTATTATTTGTAAATCACCAAGTAAGCGTCTCTTTTTTCTTCTTCTTTTTCATATCTTTAACATCTTTTTCCTCTTTATCTTCTGACTCTTCGTAAGAATCAGAATCGTCAACCATAGCCACGTATTTCTTTTTCTTTCCTTCATTTTTCTTTTGTTCTAAATATTTCTCATGTGCTTTATGATATCTATCTTTCATTTCTTCTCCGTATACACCACTCTCTAATCTCATCATCAACTCTTCGCCTATTTCTTTCTCAAAATCC
>DVZQ01000008.1:0-39145 GCA_018237685.1 Pachythone gigas | reverse complement strand
TTTAAAAGAAGGGTGTTCTGCGCAGGTGGTCTTCTATCGATGATGTATAACGGAGGTAGAGCAAATGCTAGATAAGACCTAGAACAAAACAAAAGTAAGTCTTAGATCTTTTGTGGTTTAAGCTGCGTTAAGCAAATCTTTCTTAAGCCTATGCTTTTTTAAAATAATTTTTTTGTTAATAAAGTCCGTTATTTTTATACTGAAGTTTTGTTATAATTAAATTCCTTTTTCCCCTACAAATGCGTGACCTTTCGTTTAAATTAGAAGAACTTATGATAGAAAATAAAAAATTATACGAAGAACTTGCTGCTTCAAATTCAACAATTTTAAAATTAAAAAATAAAAATAACGATCTAGAGAAAAACGAAACAACTTTAAATGATAAAATAAGCCAATACAAAAGAGAAATTAATAATTTAAAGAAAGAAATGGCTCTCAAAGAGAAAACAGCAAATGACAGAGAGAAAATTTTAAGTAATGAAATAAACAGAAAAGATTTGTTTAAAAATAAAGTTTTAGGATGTAAAAAGAATGAACAACTTAAAGAAATTAAAGAAGAATTTAATAAAATGAATAAGAGATGTAAAATTTTGTTAAGGATGATCTATGAACTAGTTCGTATAAGAGGAGCAGATTATGAAATTTTGTATAATTTACTTGAGATATCCGAAAATGAAGATTGTGAAATTTTAGAAGAATATTTAAAGAATTTAAAAGAAATTAAAGAAGTTGAAATGTAAATTAGATTTTAAAACTTTATTTTATTAATTTTGATTGATCTATAATTTATAAAAATCATTTACTGAATGAAGGATACTGCTTGTAATTGTAAAGTCATAGTCTTGCAATAATCAGGTTTAAAAACAAAAACATTTAATGCTAGTTTATATAAAACTTTATATTTGTTTGGTGCAGATGACAATGCCATTTTGTTTCTTACAATCAACAAATCTTAATTATTTTAATTCAATGTGTACCATTCTTTTCTATAATTTTTAAACATTCTTCACAAACTTTTCTATAATTTTCAGGAATAATTGGGTTATCTTCTATTACAAATTTATATTCATTCATTTTACAAATTTTACATTTATTTGAATCTTTTCTAAGATCCGTGTGTTTAAAATAATCAGGAAGATCGTCTTCAAAAAATAATATTTTACGAGGGATCAAACTTAAGAATTTACTACCATTAAAAAACAATATTTCTTTTCTTTTATTACCTAAAATAGAATAAATATCAATATTCCAATCTTTAAAAAATAATTTTACTGAACTAAACATTTTTTTAATTTCATTCACATTTTTTAAATCACAACAGTCCATGTAAATTACATCATCAATATTATAAAAAGAAATTAAATTTGAATCATTAAGAAATGAAATTTTAGAAAGAAAAGTAAATCCGTAAATAGTAAAAGAACAGACTTTTTTATCATTTTCTGATACTAAAAAATTGAAATAAGGATAAAATTGATTTGAATTTGTTTTAGGAGGTTTAAGGAGATCTAAATATTCTTCTTCTTGATTAAATTTTAAATTTAAAACTCCTGAATTAATTTTGTGATTATTAAAATTGAACTCTGGGACATCTTCGTCCAAATTTAAATCTTTGTCGTAATCTAAAGCTCTGATAATTTTTTTTTTAAAATTCATTTGTCCGTAATTGAAAGGGAAAGGGGTAGATCAATTAAATACATTGTTTAGAAGTTGATGATGTCCTTAAATTAATTGGAAACATTGGTTTGAAGTTACTGATGTCTTTAAGTAATTTATAATACGTAATAAACACAGTGTTAAAGTTTATCCTTGAACTACTTGAACATTTGATTTTGTTTGTAACACCCTTTTTTATCATATCAAACGTATTTTAACCCAAAAACCTTTTCAAACTTCTTTATTCGAATCGATTCCTAAAGAATCTAAAGCTTTTTTAGAAATCAATTTCAAATTTTTACAAATTATTGATTTATCTTCTGTTGTTAATTTTGAATCGTTTAAAAGTTTATTACTAAAAAATTCTAAATTATCAATTTCATTATCACAAGAATTTAATATTACTGTATTTTCTTCTAAATTCACATCACACACTTCCCTTTCATTAAAAAACCCAAGAATAAATATTTTCCCATTCCAATACAATTTTAATTTATTTATATTATAACCGTATTTTTTATTAAGTTCGTCTTTAATTACATTTTGGTCTTGTGTATCACATTTTAGTGATAATTTTTCTCCAGTGATTGTAGAAATAAACATGAAGGGACGTTAATATTTAGTTGGAAGAGGGCATGAGGGTGTTTAATATAAAAAATGTGTAAGCGGCACGGTTACTACCGCTCAGAGGAGAGTTATTTACAATTTGTTTATTGTTTGGCTTCATCCCTGCGGAGGGTATGAAGTACTTAAACTTTTATTTGTTTGGTTAATTGGCCTGCGGTTGATTAAACAAAGAGACAAAATAATCATTCATCCAGTCGCTACTCATAGGGTGAGAGCGCGCCAGAAAGGATGTCGCTTGACAATATAAATATTCAAATCTTAACTTAAACAACATTTTATTTTTAAATTTTATTTATAAGATAAGAAAGTAAATATTCTTTACTTAATCCACCACTTCTTGATGGTCTTATGAAATTTTTTATTAAAACTATTTCTTTCTTAAATTCTGTTAAATAAAAAGTTGGTTCTTCTATTTTAAATCTCTTTTCTTCTGCTTTTACTGGTTCAATTTTGATTTTTTTATAATTTAAAAAGTTTTTTTCATCATTAAGAACAGTGTTGATTTTGGCTTTAATTGTAGATTCACTTTTATATTCGAGTAAATCAAAGACAAGATCTTCTAATTTTTCTAAATAATCATTATACAATTCTTCATTTTCAAAATCAGATTCTTCTCTTGAAAAATATCTATCTAATTGTCTTCTAATTTTACATTCTTTTTCTACTTCAATATCTTCAAAAGTAGACGTAATGTAATTAATTTTTCTTAACTCAACACCACACTCTAAACATTTGGACATCCCAGAAGAGAAATATCTATTAAGACAATTTTCACAAATTTTATGGAAACAGGGACTAATATACAAGACTAATTCAGGATTTAAATAAGAATCAGTTTTACAAATTGGACATTGTGAATCTGACATAGTAAAAAAAAATTAATAAGAGGGTATTTAGTAAAACAAAATTAAAAATATGTTAACAATCAAAGGCATCTCTCGATTTTATGGTAAGCACGAGATAAAAATTATTACTCTCCTATTTGTATAATGATCATCTCGACACCTTACCAAAATTTAAGCATCCACGTGCATTACACACAAAGTAAACACACCCTGTTAGAAATAGAAGACATTATAATATTAAAATTAAATTTTTATTGACTATCTTCTAATAATTTCTCATATAAATAACCATCAGATAACCCATTTTTTCTAACAACTCCTGCTACATCATAAACAGATACATTACCAGTCAATCTTCCATCTACTCCAAGTTCTGCAAGTGTAATTTGTACACTACTCTTATCACAAGAGGCTATTGGTCTTTTTGTAAATAAGCACATTCTTCTTTCAAACGACATGACCCCTTTTTGATAAAAATTTTTAAATTTTAAAAAAATACTATAAAAATTATGAATAGGACGTAATATTCGTACTAAATCGCTTTTTAAAATAACAGTTAACTCAAAAGCATGACCATGTATTTACATTAGTAAAATAAAAAAATGTTTATCATAAAGCTATTTACAACCGTGCATTTACAAAAAAAAATAAACTCATTTTAATTTTCATTTTTTCCCTCTCTTATTCAGAATTTTAGGAATTTGCTTAATAAAATAACAACACAAGAATAAAATATTATCATTTTCAAAATTTTCAACTATTTCTGAATCTTTAATTTGAGATAAAACAATACTAAAAGATCTTAATTCATCATCAGTTAATGAATTGGGGTCAATATCCGTTAAAATATTTTTTACTATCTCATCTCTTTTAATAATTAAATCTGTAGGATGTAGTACGATCTTTTCTAATAATCCTTAAAGTAAATTAGAATTAATATCTACTAAACTATTAATATCACATAATTTTATAAATTCCTCTACTTCATTATTATTTCCTTCAATAACTTTTATAATACAATCTTCAATACGATTCCTTAAAAGTAATGAAGAGATTGCAGAAATAGACGCATTCGTAAGACTTAAATTTGATAAATGTTTTCTTATGTCTTGTAAATGATCTAAATTCCCAATTTGTTTAATTTCATTTAAAACTTGAATCCTTATTTCATCCATTGAAGATTCTACAACAGGAAGTAGAGTATCACAAATTATTTCTCTTGTAAATTGTAAAATTTTAGCTTCATCTACTGGACGATGTTTTCCATTTTCAATAAATCGGTTATCTAAAGTAATTAATAATTTTTTTTGAATAGATTCAATTTCATTTCTTACGACTTTTTGAACTATTTTTACTAAAGAATTATTTAAATGTTCGGAAATCTTATCAAGTAATTCACTTTGCCTTTTATTTTCATTTAATTCCCTTTCTTCAATTTTTTCTTCAAATTTTTTAAATAATCTTTCAATTATTAAATCCAAATCTTGATTTTTACTATTACTTAAAATTGGATCATAATTTCGAGATTTTTCAGAAGGTTGTGGTAAATCTTCTTCTACACTATTACCTTTTAATTCATAATTCTCTTTAATTAATGAAATTTTATTATTACTGTAAAGATTATAAATTTTGATTTTATTATCTTGTAATTTAAAATCAATAGAAATAGGATATTTCTCATATTTATATTCAAAACCAATAATCATTTCATTATTAAAAATTTGTATGAAATATAAATGATCACCTGCCCTTAAAATTACTACATCACCAAGAGATTTAATAATCACATTTTGACTTTTAAAAGGTATTGTTAATTCATATTTTATAATCATCTCTTGATTTAAAAGAGATAAAAGTACTCCTTCTTCATTTTTTTTATAAATTATTATAAATTTATCAATATCAATTGCCCCATCCCCTTTCATAGAAAATTTTTTACCATCCTCTTGATAAATTTTCATATCTTTTTTTAAAAAGATACCGAATTGAGTAGGAAAAACTTCTATTGAATATTTAACTTGTATTTGAGGAATTATAATTTTAGGCCTAATAAGATTTTCATCAACAATTAAAATATTTAAATTGTAAATATCTTTCTTATAAGAAATAAAATAAACAATTTCATTATATTTAACTAATTGTAATACATTCCTAGAGATTATTAATTTCTCTTGTTGTACTACACCATCTTTAATTTCACTTTGATGTAATTTATTAGTTTGATCTAGAGTTATTAAATAAGTTTTATTTTCTGATCTATAAATACACATATCTTTTGTAATACTAGGAACAGAAATATAAAATTTAGAAAGATCTTGGTCATAAAAAATAGATTTTCCGTTGAAAGTCAGTAAAAGATAATCTTTATCAGAAATTATTAAAGGAAAAGTGGTACTAGGAACAGTATCTGGTTGAATTACATCATAAAATTCAAGATTATAATTCCATTTGTAAGGGGTTACTTCTCTTTTTTCTACAATTTTTGAATTAAACAATGTTAACAAATCGTGAACTGTTTCATTTTTTGTATTGTTAATAATTTCATCGATCTTCTTTTCCATTTGAAGGGTTTCGAAAAATTGCACAAGTAAATAAAAAAAATATTTTAACGGTAAAAAAAATGAAATAATATACTTTAAATACAAAATAAAGCTACATGGTAATTTAATGTTTTTTGAAGATTTCTTAGTGTACAGATTTAAGGTGTAGAACAGGTGGTTCCTTCAAGATATACGTTTATGTTACATATTTACGGTGTAGAACATGTAATCCTTAAAAAACCTATCAAATTATGGATTTAAGCTCAAAATAGGTACCATCTTTTAGATCTACGTTTATATAAATAATAGACCTACTTTGAAACGTCTTTTAAATAAAAAACTGAGCATACGCTTAAATTCGAAAACATTTTTTATTTGGATTTTTTGTTAAAATTAATTTGCTCATGACGAAAATAAAAAATTTAAGTAAACATCTTTTTTACTAGCCCCATGAGAGAATCTAAGAAAATTTCTTTTATAAAAGAAGTAAGATTAATGTTGTACGGGTATGGTGATGTTAGTTCTCCTAGATCTGATACTACAGAAGTTTTACATGAATACACTATTGAATATCTGACCATTTTATTGACTAATACACACAATATGGCTAAGTTTAAAGGTAAAACAAAAACAGAAGATTTGCTTTTTTGTTTAAAAAGAGATAGAAAAAAGTATTCGAGAGTGAAACAACTACTTCTTACTAATGAAGAACTTAAATTGGCAAGAAAAGCTTTTGAATTAAAAGAATATGAAAAGGAGACATAAAAAAATGTATAGGAGGAGCTGAATTAAGAAGATAGTAAGTTTTTATTATTCAAAATATGTTCATTTGATGTACTAAGTTTTTTATTTGTAAAAACATTCCTCTATTATGTCAAGTGGTCATGCTAATTACCATATTTTTATGCGTATGACATTTGATGGATGACCTACTCTTTGTTTATGCGTGTTTTTGTTTATGCGTGTTTTTGTTTATGCGCATTTTTGCATAAAATTATCAATAAAATAATTTGCTTTAGACAATTTTGTTTTACACAAATCAATTTGTTTTTATTTCTCCTTTTTCTGTTGTAATTATCACAATTTCTTAAACCTCCCTTATGAAATTGATTGTGGTCACCGGTGGTCTTAAAACTGGTAAATCTACTTTTTTAAATTATCTTTGTAAATTCGGTTATTACACGATAAGTTGTGATGAAATAATTAAAAATATCTTAAAGTTATTGAGAATAGATAAGAAATGGATCATTAGATATTTTTTTACTAATAAGATATTTAGAAGAGTGTATTTATGTGTTATAATTCCTATTATGTTCTTAATTATTGCTTTTAAATTGTTGATAGCTTTAATTTTAGGAAAATCATTAATTTTTATAGAAATGCCATTGTTGTACGAGTACAGACTTAATTCTATTTTTTATAACATTGTTGTTTGGACAACTAAAGAAGAGCAAATGAAAAGAATTGAAAAATCAGGCGTATCTAAAGAATTTTTAAAAATGCAATTGCCGTTAGAATACAAAAAACAACATGCTGATTATTTAATTGTAAATAATGGGGATATATCGGATTTAAAAACAAAGGCTAGGGATCTCCGTGATGATTGTTTAAATTTATATCAAATAATGATTATTTTACTTTTAATTTATTTATTATAAAAAAATTAAAAGAGTGTGGATGTTTAATAAGTTTTTTATTTAAATCGATATCAAATAATGATTATATCACTTTTAATTAATATATTAACAATAGAAAGATTGTGGATATATAAAAACTATTTTATTTTAAATTAATATTTATTCTTGACATGATAATATCCTTTCATTTTTCAATGCAGTTTCTTCTTCTAAATCTTCATCATTCCCAAACTCATATATTTTTACACTAAAATCTTCTATATGTTCACGAAGAATCTCATCATTTTTACAAAGTTCAAAGAGACCAGAAATAAAAATTTTTAAAGATTCTGGTGTGATATTAGGGAAATTTTGAGAAAAGAGATTGTGAATATATTCAGATACAATAGTAATATTAGAATTAGCTCCATCTAAACTTGGCATATCTCGTGCACTTCTAATCATAAGAGCAAGTAATTTTGTTTGAAGTGCAAAATTATATTTCATATCTCTATCAAATATAATTCCTAAAATGTTTTCAAGTGTAGGAATATAATTTTGAGTGAAGAATTGAAGTTGGTTTGTCTGGAAACATTTTGTAAAAAGAGTTATTAAGATATTTAAAGCTAAATCGGAAATTTCTCTAATACAAACAATTGAATATAAAAAAGAATTGTAAATGGCGCCAAAATTAGCATGAGTGTAAATATTAGAGTAAAAAGAAGAGAATGATTCATCTAAAAAGGTTTGGATTAATTTTAAATAATTAATCGAAATATCTGGATGTTCATCAGCTTTCATAACAAATCCTAAAGATGGTTCAATTACAGCTTTTATAATAAAAGGTTCAATTTGATGATATTGAACAGAATTGGTTTTAGGCATTTTCTTAATAACACTTGTTGATAAAGCAATTATAAGATGATCTTTGTTGTTTTTATAATCAAATATTATTTTTTCACAAAGGTTAGTAACAAGTTCTTCATAAACACATCCAGAATCAACAATGTCAATAAATAATTCAATAATATTAGATTTAACAGCTGTAGCATTAGAAGTTGCTGAAGTATTACCACCTTGAACAATTACATTATCACATAATTCATAAAGTTTAAAATAACTAGGGAATATCATAGTTTTACTGGTTTCACAAATTATAGGAATAGTTTTATAAACTAAAGAATGAGATTTTAGAATATGAGATATCATTTTTACGGTTCCTATGCTTGTTAATGATCTAGGAAGTGCTTGGAATGCTTCATCAGTAAAAATATTACCATCTGACATTGAGTTCATTAATAAATTTACATAATTTAAAATAGTTTGTTGTGATGTCTCAACAGGTATTTGTTTTATAACTAATAGAATAGCTTCATAAACAGATCTTTTTTGATAAAATTCTAAAGAACTAGTAATATGTTTTAAATTTTCAAGAATATAACCAATAAGTATAGAACCTCCTTCTCTTTGTATTAAAAATTCTCTTGGACATCTTTCAGCTATCTTAAAGAAATTATCACAAGCCATGTCTTTTATACCTTCGTGTTCTTCATCCATAAATTCAAATAATTTTTTGATAACGGTTTTTAAAAAGCTTTTGTTATGGAGAAGGAATCTATGGAATTGTCCAATAATAAACATTATATTAGAAGCTATTACAGCTTTATCAGCTTTATACTGTTTCATTTCACATAATCCTAAGAGAAGTTTAAGGATAGATACAAAGAAATCTCTTTCTGATGCTTCCTCAAAGGCACCTGAAATACATCCTATGGACCATGATAATCTATTGATATTATTCCAACTCCATTCTTTATCTTGAAGTTGAAGACTTACTTTACTTACAAAATATTTTTTCATTTCATCTTCGATAAGAAAAGCTAAGTAGTAAAAACAAGATCTCATTTTTTTATAAAATTCGATTTGTTCAGTTTCAATCATTTTGTTTTTTACAACATCACCATATTCATTAATAACAATAAAAACTTCTTCTGGTCTCGGCATTTTTTCTACTAAAGCATTTAAAAGAGAAAATAAAACATTCGAATAATCTGTTCTTCTTAATTTTTTCTTAGGATCTCGGTTATTGAAAGGGAATTCAGCATACAAATCATAAACAAACTTTCCCCACATTTCAAATAAAACCGAAAAAATGTTACTATCATTAATTCTTGAGAATGTTACTAAATTAACTAAACATCTTTTTGTTTTATTGATGTCATATGCTTCGAGTACATTAACATAACCTTCTAAAATAGATGAAAATAATTGTGATAATTTTAAAACAAAAACTTTCTCTTGAGCATCTAAATTGTTATAAACTTCATAAATTTCTTCATTTTTAAACTTACTAAGATACATTTCCATAAATTCTGGCGATTTTACAAAAATATATTTGATTTTTTCTTGACTGGCTTTCATTAACATCAAATCACCAGAAATAGTTTTGTTTTTGCCAAGATCTACAATTTCTATCAAACATCCAAGACAAGAAATAGAATGCATCGAATTAATATGTTCAACAACTAATTCCACAATATTTGTATGAAAAATATAATCAAATGGCATTGAACTACAAAAACTAGAGAATGTATTGAGAGTAACTTCTAAAAGACTATCATCTACCACATTATTTCTAGAATATTCTAATATCATTTTTATAAAGTTAAATATAGTTGGAAATTCAACTTTCAATTGATTTCTTAATAATCTTTTCTTTACTGTCGTTATTTTATTGTCCATACGAAAGAAAACGTCTTCATTTAATTTTTTTAAAATTTCTAATGTATTTTTACAGACGTCCATAGAAATCGATGTAGAGACATTTATT
This sequence comes from Pachythone gigas, assembly GCA_018237685.1. NCBI lineage: Eukaryota > Metazoa > Arthropoda > Insecta > Lepidoptera > Riodinidae > Pachythone > Pachythone gigas. The sequence goes on along the minus strand of DVZQ01000008.1, from coordinate 29,031 downwards.
AGATCCGAAATAAAATTAGGCCATCTCTTAGGCCAATCGCGTTTAGCCATTTCTACTATAATTCTATTTAGTTCTTGTATTACATAATTTTGACATTCTCTATTTTTACTCTTTTCTATTACTAATTGAAAAACATATTCTCTCATGCCTTGTTTTATCGTATCATCAAAAATATTCCATTTGGTTTTTACAGCTTCTTCAAGTATCTGAAGAGCCACATAATGTGATTGTTGTACTTTTGAATGTTTCAAAATATAATCAACTTTCGTCCAAGAATTGTTATCATTTTTAAAATTCAAAAGTGCTTCTTCTGAACTTTTTTTCTTGTCTGACAGAGGATTGTTAGAATTTAAAACAATCTCGTCAAAACTTTGTATGTTTAATTCGTTTCCTTCATTTAAAATTCCGTTCATATGGGGATAAAAAACTAGAATATAAAAATTTAAAAACGGTAACTTTTTAAATTGGTTTGATACCCGTAAAAAAAATAAGAGTAAAGAAATAAAAAAGGTTTTAGTTATTAAATGGAGTTTTACACGAGTTTGAAGTGTAATCATTTGAGTGTAAAAGATGATTTGTAAGCCAATAATGTGTTTTTTATAACACATATACCTTTACAAAAGCTTCCAATTCTTTTGCAAACTGATCATTTCTAAAATCATTTTTTAAAAAACTTTATTTTATTAAAATCACAACGGCTCATTATACAAACTAAATTTATCTGTTTATTTTAAAATTGTGATCAATAATTTTTACCCTTAAATTCTTCAATGAAACCATTGGTTGTGGGTAATTGGAAAGCAAATGAAAGTTTAGAAATATTAGAAAATTTAGAATTTAATAATGAACTAATGGAAGTAGCAATAGCACCGCCTAACATTTACATTGATGAAGTAAGAAACAAAGTCGGATCTCATATTAAAATAGCATCACAAGACTGTAGTAAATTCGGAGAAGGTCCTTTTACAGGAGAGACACCGGCTAGGTTATTAAAAAATAAAGGTGTTGACTATGTGATTATTGGACATTCAGAAAGACGTTTACATTTTAATGAAAACACTGAAATACTCTCTATAAAAGTTAGACAGGTTATTCAAGCAGGAATGCGTGTGATTTTGTGTATTGGTGAGAATAATTCAGATATGGATGAAGAAAATAGGTTAAAAATGCTGTACAATCAATTTTTTTCTACTATTGGAAAAAATGTTGATATTGATATAGCATACGAACCAGTTTGGTCAATAGGAACAGGCGTAACTCCAGATCCTGAAAAAATCTGCGAAACAATAAAAACTATAAGAGAATGGTGTAAAGGTATAAATGTCACGGGCAGGATTCTGTATGGTGGTTCAGTTTCTAGTCAAAATGTCGATAAGTTTATTAATGTTGAGGGATGTGATGGTTTTTTGCTAGGAAATAAATCTCTTACAAGTGATTTTCATGAGATACTAAAGAAAATTGAAGAAACAATTTGCAAAAATCTTAAATCTAGATAAACAAAATTGTTAATAAAATTTGTATATAAATAAAATGTTGTTAAATATTATATTGTAGAATATATAAAAATACTGCTCATTTATAATTTATGTAGTAAAACTAAAATAGCTCATCCTTGATGTGCATTATAATTATAGTATATATTTTACAAAGTTTTTTAGTAATGTTTTTATAAACTGCCTATTGATGCATCATGTAGTACTAAAATTTTAAATGTCATTATTAAGCGATACTCATAATTAAAATTATGTAACAATTTTTATGGACAGACTAAGCGTTTTAGCTTTTAATTTTTGTATTCCACTTTTAACGTAAATCAATCTTCTGCTAACTTTAATATATAAATTTATGATCTACTGCATCTTATTAAGCTTATATCTACTATATTCAATTTTTATGTTTTGTAGTGGTTTACATGTCAAAGATGTCGTTTGTAGTCTAAATAACAAAAACAATAAAATAAAAATGTGATGAGCCCCAAATAGTTAAAATGTAACAGCACTTGAATTCCAGATTTTACGATTGACCAACACAAGAATTTTTGAAACTTTTAACTGTGATATTAAAAAAATTATGATTGAAATGCCCTAACTGAATTGTGGAAATTATATACCTTAAAAAAAAAACAAAATTAACATGTTTTAAAAATCAGTTTAAGAATAAATACTTATGAAAATGTTTGATGGCACATATCGACAGGTCAATTTTTAGTAAAAAGAGCTAAAAGCATAAGGGTACTGGATTAAAAATTGTGTTTAAGAGATGTTTAAGTAAGTTAAAAACTATAAATGATTAAGCATACGAACTTTATATTATTAAACAGCAGACAACTAACAAGGCTAAACAGTATATACGATTTAAAACTCCTTTTTATTAAGATAACAGATATGTTAGTTGTATTTTTAGTGAAAATAATTTAGTTCAATAACGATTTTCAAATAGGTTTGTGCATAGTATCAATTTTTAAGTCTGTATTAAGTAGATTCAGTCAAGAGCAGTTGATTACTAAAGCTAGTTAAAGCTTATTTCTTTTAAGATACAAACTTAAACATCTTAACTAAATCAACGATTGTTTGATCAGATTTTGCTTCATATAAAGTTTTTTGAATGATTGAAGCAAAAGACATTATTATGCTCTTTTTTACATTTTTTGTAAGTGATAAAATCTCCTGAATAATTAACGTTATATTTTTGTTACTTTAAATTTTACAATCGATATACTTTATCCATTTTACTCTGCCATCATTATAATTGAAATCTTAAACTATAAACATCCCAAATTCAGAAAAAAAAACAATGAGATTTAAGTGTTACTAAAGACCATTGTAAACGATTTTAAACAATGCAATTTAGTTTAACATATACGATCATGTAGTGTTGTCATAAAAAATATAAATAATACTGACAAGTAAATCCTCAAAATGATATCGTTTATGTATAGTTCAAAAAGCAAATTATAACTGCACAATAATGCAAATGAAATTAATTTGTTTCTCAAGACTTGTTATTTATGCATCAACCCCTTAATCACCTGAATGAAGCCATTTATTTTAGGAACTTGGAAAGCAAATGAAGGTATGAGTATGCTTGACGGACTGAAGTATAATCCTGAAATTATTGAAGTAGCGATTGCGCCACCTGACATTTATATGGATGATGTCAGGAAAAAAGGTCCACCACCTTTAAAATTAGCATCACAAAATTGTAGCAAGTTTAAAGAAGGCCCTTTTACAGGAGAAACACCGGCTAGTTTGCTAAAGAAGAAAGGCGTCGAGTATGTGATTATCGGTCATTGTGAAAGGCGTTTAAATTTTAATGAAAACAACGAAATTCTTACATGTAAAATCAGACGAGCATTAGAAGCTAAATTACGTGTAATATTATGTCTTGGAGAAAATTATTTAGATACAGAAGGTATTAATCGTATGAGTATCCTTTATAGACAATTTTTCTCGACCGTGGGAAAAGACATTAATATCGATATTGGTTACATTCCGGTTTGGTCGATAGGAACAGGAATAGCTCCAAGCCCAAAAGATCTCGAAGAAACATTCAGAAATATAAGAAAATGGGCAGATAGTATTAATGTTAAAGGTAGAATACTTTATGGTGGTTCTTTATCCAGTCAAAATATTGAAAATTTTCTAAATATAAAAGGATGTGATGGTTTTATGTTGGGAAATATGTCACTTGTAGATGATTTCCACGAAGTACTTAAGATAGTTGAGGATTCAGTAACAAAAAATAATAACTAATAACAATATTAAACTTTTGTAAATAAGTAAACGGTGTTTTTTATCTTTGTAATAGATCAATTATACTCTTAATTAACTTACTTTGTCTTTTATTTTAATATCACAAAGATCTGATCACAAATCTGAAACAAAACTATAAATACAATAAAAACAAACAAAACAAATGTTTATTAAAGGTGACTCAAACTTCTCGATTTTCATTTCAGAACTAAGAAAGCTTGAAGGCAGAGAAAAGATTATAAAAGCATTGGCTGAAAGAAGAAAAATGCTTGAATGCGATAATAAAAACCTCGAACAGTCTAATGTTCTTAAAATGATATATTTCGCCATAAACCAACAAGATATAGATACAATGCTTTTCATAAAAGCAATTGGTTCACAGGAATTAAATACGAAGAGGTATGGATACCTTGGATTGTTGTTAAGTGATAATGAAGATCACTTTATTCTCTTGCCTAACACAATTATGAAAGATCTTCAAAACAAAAAAACCAGAGAAATTGCTCTTAATTTTCTGTGTAATGTTAAAACAAGCAATAATATTTTTCATGATTTGTCAAGTTATGTTTGTACAAGAAACAATAATGATAAGTATATTGTTAAAAGCACCATTGCAAAAAGTAAAATAGCAGAAAATGAAAGAATTAGTGTAATAGGAAATAGTGAAGCCCTGATCTTAACTAAAATTCAAATCATAATAGACAAAATGATTATAAATGAAGATGTTATCATTATGGAAAATGATAAATCTTTCTTATACGCATATTACGCAACCACTTCAAATTCATTTTTAAAGTTAAAATTAATACAATTTTATAAGTTACTTAATGAAAAAAACAAACTAAACGTATCAAAAAACTTCTTTCAGTGTTTAGAAAAAGATATTATACTTCCTCACGAATCCATAAAACCTTTAATAGACATTGCTTTGTCCATTGAGATAGTAGATTTGTTCTTAAGCTTTTCTAATGCTACTCAAAAAGTTGAAAGTTTTTTATTTCGATTAATTGACTCACAAAATCCAAATTCTCGTTATATGGGATTTAATTTAGCAATAAAATACAAATTGTTCTGTAATCAAGTAATTGATAAATCTATAAAATGTGGACTTCATAATCCTGTTTGCTACGAAGTTCTAATGTTTTTCATAAACAAGTCCACACATAAAGAAATTTACAAAAGAAAAGAAGAAATCAGGTTTATCATGGACAAATTATCTGTTAAAGTAAGTGAAGCTAAGAATATTGTAAACAATATTATCTTAAAAGTTCTCGAGTATGCTAAAGATGAGTTTTGTTTCAAAATTTATTATGAAAATCCAGAAATTTGCTTTATAAAAGAGTTTGATAGAACAATATCCGATGAGTTAAAGTTGGTTTATTATAATAAATTACTGCAAAAAACCAAAACCAAGTATTTTTATTTTTTGTATTGTCTGATGCCGAAGGATTGTGATAAACCAGAGTTTTATGAAGAGCTTTTCCAAAATCATCTTGAGATATTAGTGAACTCGAAAACCAAGAAAGGTCCAAGGATTCTAGAAAGACTTATTATGGCATATTTATACTTCGACAACTTAGATATTTGCAGGGACATTCTTGTTAAAAAGTATTATGAAGTTACTTATGAATTTAAACAGATTATTAAAGATGGTATTTGTCTTATGAATGTGAAATGCAATGATAGAACACTTGTTTTGAAAGAAGGTATTGTGCTAAAATACAATTTATCAGGCAATTCTTTGATCATAAAAATAAAAGGCAATGTAGAACGCGTTGATGTCAAAAATAACAAAGAATGTTTAAGAAGAACAAATAACTTTATAGAGAATGACTTTAATGTCTTGGAGTATGAATTACCGAAAGCTCAAACAGCAGTTCTTACTTTCATCTTTAACAACAAAAAATATTTACAAAATCTTTATCTCCATCAAAATTGACCATTAAAAACAATTAAATAATTTTTTATTGATTTTGTGTTTCTTTCAAAATGCCATCAACAAAATTCAAAACTTTAGGAAATTTAAGAACCAATTCGTGATCATGGCAAATTACAAGAACCGTTTTATCTCTAAATGAGTCTCCAAGAATTAAGTCAATGAGCATATCAGCTGATTTTTCATCTAAATTATTGGTGGGCTCATCAAATAATAAAATAGGTGCATCTGTAAGAAAGGCTCTAACATAAAAAATCTTCTGTCTTAATCCTCCATTCAAATGACATCCTCTTTCACCTACTATAGTATTATAACCTGCTTCTAATCTCATAATGTCTTCATGAATATTCATTTTCTTACATTCCTCTAGTACTTTCGAATATGGTTGGTCATTTCCATGAGTTAAATTATTGATAACTGAATCATCAAAAAGATTGGTCTCCTGAGGAACATAAGTGAAAAGTTTTCTATAAGCATTGATCTCTATCTCATTTATATTTATACCATCGATAGTAATTAATCCAGAATTTTGATGAGCCAAACGCATCATAAGACGGAATAATGTACTCTTTCCTGACCCATTTCTTCCATAAATTACTTTTTTATCACCTCTTAATAATTCAAAATTTAATTTTCTTAAAATAGAAACACTTCCCAAATGAAAATCGACATTATCAAAAACAATTTTATCTGTAAAACTATCCTTAATAGTACTACCAGAAGAAAATCCTTCTATACGATCTAAATAATAAATTAGCATATCACTCGAAACCAAAGCTTCTCTATACTTTCTGTACATTCCAGAAGTATTTTCTATAGAAGCTTCAAGATCTCTAAGGCAAAAATAAGTATCTTTATATAGTTCTTGTTTTTTATTGCCAGTTTTCCAGAAATATAAATTAAATAAAAGCGCAGTAGTTGCAAAAATTGTATCGTGAATAAAAGCAAGTAAAATTTTAGTTCTTTCATGTTTTAAATATGCATTTCTCCATGGTCTTATTCTTTCTTTATATTTTTCTAATTGAAGATCTTCTGTTCTATAAGATTTAATTGTTTCATAATTTATAATATCTTCATAAATAATTTTATCACAATCTCCTCTAGCTTCATTTAGTTCTTTTTTGCATTGAATTGTAATCATTGCACCTTTTAAATGTATAAAAGTTGAAATTAAAGCTACGCCAATAGCAAAAAACACGTGAACCAATCCAAGTCTAGATTTAATAAGGAAAATGTCAGTTGCTAAATAAGTGAATTTAGTGACAAAATCCACAAATAAATGTTTAAATAGCTTTCCCATTGCTTTTGATCCTTCAGAAATAGCATATTGTGTTCTACCCGAAGTTAAATCTATTTGTCCAGCAGCTTCATAAGTCAAAATTTTGTGTAATTGAAATGTTGTGCTGAAAAATCCCAAGAAAACTTGTTAATATAATGTCATTACCAGAAGATAAGCAAGAATAAATAAAAGACAAAGCGTAAATTTTTAGAACATTCGATACAATCGAATCTGAAGAACTTAAGTTATAAATCGTTTTTTTTAAAAAGTAATTAGATATTCTTCTAGTGATTGTCGATGTTAATATAACGAATAACATTATAAGAGTGCCATTTACTTCGTTAAGATAATACTTCATACATAAAGATAACAATTTTCTATTTGTCAATGACTTTTTTGTAGTCTGTTGGTTCATAAAACAATTTTTAGGGGGTAAACCGTTTTATAGTCGAAAATTAATTTGCTTTAAAAATTACAACAATCTTATAAAAATTGATTTTAAAATTGCAAAAGCATTATAAAAATTACAAAATCGATTCAAAAATAATAAAATCTATAATAAATTTGGTTTATAAATTTTTCTCCTTAATTTTTATTGCACGTCAAAATTTCAATAAAAAAGGAGATTTAATATTTTTTTATAATACATAACCTATCAAAAATCTATCAACAATTTATATTAACAAATATTTATTAGTTTATAATTTGTAATTAATTCTAAATATTGTTAAAATGTTTTGTAACCCCTTCTTGATATCATTTTTATGATCTTTATCATTTAGATCTCTATTTAATTGTATTAGAATCCGTTTTGAATTTTTTGAAATAAATTTTTCGAAAAGACAGAAATTTTTAATAATGAAATCTATAAGTTGTTCTATCGTGTAATTACTTATTTTATCTCTATACAATTCTACACCAGGCCCAATTTCTTGTTCAATTATTCTTAACATAGTCGGTCTTAAACATTGTTCAGTTAATTTTTTATCACAAGCCAGACTCTCTTCAATAATTTCCATTTCTTCCATATCCGTGTGTGAAATATAAATTTCTAATTTAAGTTTTTCATAAGAAATGTCTCCGGTATAAATAGCTTTAACATTTTTTGATCTACAAAAAAGAATCATGTTCTTGTCTGCAGTTAAAATGACACTATGTTCAATATTAGAAGCCGATTTTACAATCAACAAATCCACTGGAATATTAGGTAAGTCAGGCATATCATCTACAATATCCATTTTTTTATCATTAACTGAACCTTCAATATCAAGATTTTCTCCTCTAAAGTCTTTTATAAAAGAAATCGCTTTCTTTGCTTTTGGTAATTTCATTTTTAGTTTATCAAGTTCAATTAAGACATTTCTTAGAATATAAATTCTAATATGATAAAGATGGTCTTCTTAAAGAAAGCGTTTTATAATTTCCAAAGAGTTTATAAGGACATTAGTATCCGGTATAATGGTTATAATCATTTAGGGGTCTATAGTAAAATAACAAGTAATAATAACATTTTTATTAATAAACATTATAAAGACTTACATTATAAAGACTTATTAATTCTAAAAGAAACATCAGTAATAACATGACAAGAATGAATTTTCAAAATCTTAAGGTCATCATCCGTAATTTTCGAGTATTTTTTTATTAAGTAAATCATGAATGTACCTTTTGTACAACACATATAAGAAGAATCAATAGACAAAACTTGAATAAAAGATTTACCATTATAAAGATAAGCAAAGAACTTTTCTTTTATAAGTTTTTCTTTTATATTTAGAACACGAACATAAATATTTGAGGGTGATAACTTCTCCATAATTAATGATTTTGCAAAAATATTACCAAAACTAGATTCAATTAAAAATTTATAACCTTCTTTGGTTTTAGAAATAATATTTTCAAATTGATTTTGTTTAAATTGATTTAAATTTACATCTTTTTCTTGATCATTTGCATTATTACAAGTCATAATTTCAGAAATAGTAAATACACCTAATTCATTTTTCATTACGTGTTTATAACTCTTAGACCCTTCTCCTACTGTATAAATATAATCTTTAGAAAAAGATTTTCTAGTCTCAGTATCACAACCAAGAGGATCAAAACAACCACCATTATTTCTAAATCTCCTATTTTCACAACATTCATTATTAAAAATTGGATTAATTTCACCAGTATGATGATTTTCTTCACTATATTCATCATTTTCAAAATTATCTTCTTCTTCAGTTGAAAATCGAAGATTGTCAAATCTTTCGATAAGTTCAATATTATCTTCCTCTGAACTGTTTTCCTCATCACATTTGTTATAACTTTCATGCGTATTATTACTGAAACTTTCATTATTTTCATTATTATTATAACTTTCATTGTCATTATCGGATAAAGGACTAGGTACTATAGTATTAATTTCTGAAGTTATTTGGTATATTTTTATATTTTTATCTAAAACATAACCAGTACCACACATAGCATTAGATCTTGAAATTATTTCAGATAAATCTCTAAAACCATGTTTAGGATAAAGAAATGGTTTATATCCAAAATTTTGGAAATATTCACACATACATTCTTCATAATCATTTCTATCTCCTACAATTCCATTAAAGAGAATCCTTTTGGTTTTATCTGACATTTTATTTTTTAACGTTTTCAAATCAATCTCTCCTTTAATAAGCTTATTAACTAAATGTCTTTCAGTAAAACTAAAATATGTTGTATCTACTAATTGAGTCTTATTATAAGGGATTTTATAATATTTTGAATCTTCTAAAATCAAAAAATGATGATCAATTGTAATAAACTCACAAAAATTACTAATATTCGTATCACTGATCTTATTAATAAAATTTCCTTTTGGTCTTAAAAACATAGGATAAGCTTCAATTAAACATTCTTTGTTGTATTTAAAAATTTCAACTTCACTTACAAATCTACTGTTTCTTAAAGATTCAATATCATCAAATGTACTCCCATAAGATTCAGTATTATCAAAAACAACAGTTTTATCTTGGTCAAAATTCTTTATCTCTATACAATCTTCTACTAATGTTCCATGAAAAGCAATATCAAAGTAAGCATCTTCCATACGAAGGCCAAAAAAAATTAAAGAAATTTAAAAACTTAAAATAATCAATTAATTAATAAAAAAAGTTTTAATTTATAATTTAAAAGACAAAATATGCTTTTTTATTTATTTTCTTTTTGTTAATCACCTTTATCTCCTGTCAATTATCTTAAAATTTATTTTAATCACCCCCTTTATGTTTGGAATTTTTTTAAAGAGTTTATTGGTTGTGATAGGTTCAATTGTAGGACTCTTGGGTGTAGGATTAGGAATAATAAAAGCTATTGATTACATTGAAGATAAAGCATTTGCTGCAAAGAAAAGAATCAAACAAATTATTGAGATTTCTATGGGTCTTCATTTGTATTTTTTAATCAGAGGTGGATCTTTTTTACACGTTTTATTCTCTTTGTCTATTCAATATTCGTTTTATTGCATGTTGGATATTTATCCAATCATAAAACTTGATAATCCTTATTTCATTTATGGAACATTGGCTAGTCTTGTAAATCATTTTTTAATTATTAGAATGTTATTCTATAGACAATTTTATAATTTAGAAGTAATTTGTTTCTTTTTCTTAATCTGGATTACACCATTTTGCTTCTTTATTTCATTAAGTGCTAATGATGAAGTTATTGTAGTAAAAGGTAAAACAACTTGTAATACTTTAATAGGAAATTTACTAAAAAAGGTTCTTAATCGTGAGCCAAAAGTTGAGAATTAAAAATTTATAGAATAAAAAATATGTTTTTTAATTTAAAAGGTGTTTTAAAAATATAAGTGTTCAAACTAAAGTGGATACTCAGAGGTAAGCTTGTTTAATGGGTTTGATCTTGCATGTGTTGATACAATTTAAACTATTTATATTAATCTATAAAACATATATTTTAGATTAGATGAGAAACGAAGATATGGTACATACAGTGTGTTTCAAACGAAGCACAATTATCATACAACATATTTGAGACAATAAAGCGTTAATAAAAATTTTTATCAAACAATATTTCTGTTTATTAATAGTTACAGACTTAACTACGTATTTTTTTTATTTACAAACTGATTTTTTATCATAAACCAAATATTTTAGAAAAAACCGTCTTTTCACTGGGCAAACTTTCATTAAATACTTCTTTAAGTCTTCTACTAAACTCTTTTTTCTCTTCTCCTATTAAATCATATCTTTTATTAATAATCGTTTTTACAAATCTTCTCTTTATATCCGGATAAATTAAAACTAAAGATTTGACTTCTGTTATAAATAAATCTGAACTCCTTGATTCTATTAAAGGCATAATTTTAAGAATAGGAGAAAGTGATGAAACTACATCTTGTTTATCACCAAATTCTTCTAAAAGTTGTTTTAATTTGACATAATCACTTTTAAGTTTTGATAAACAACCTTTTGAAATTGTAGTATCTGTTTTATCTAATTGTTTTAAATAAGTAAGTGAAATAGAAGTAGAAAGTTCATGAATAAAAGTTATAAATGAATAATCTGACATTGTTAATTTGTAATCAGTTAGAAAATCTTTAAGAGTAATAATGCCTACTTTTAAAATATCTTCATTATACCATCTACTAGTAAAAACCTTTTCAAAAACTGGTTTACAAGTATAAAGAACAAATTCAGTAAGATACCTATTTGATTCTTGGAGTATGTTTATGAATGTATTACCTAATTCACGAACTTCTGGACTTTGACATTGTGGTAATGAAGTAATGTATTGTGTAAGTCTTAATCCACTATTTCCAAACATAATACAAAAATCTTCATAACCTGGTTTACTTTTCATTTGAACTGCTGGGTAAAACTCTTTGTCCATAGCTTCAACTAATTGATTTTTGAAATTATCACAATATTTTACAATTGTAAACGTAATATGTGAAAATATTTTCTTATTAAATGAAATTGGTTCAAGTTGCATTTTAATGATTTGTAATAAACTTACAAATCCAGGAGATATAAGTCGATCTTCTTCATCTTTAGAAATTGTTTCATTTCTCATGTAAAATTTATCTAATTCGATCTTTGTAATATTTGTAATCCATTCTTTAAGCTTCATTTCAGCTGTTTCGGTATATTTATCTAATAACTCACTTTCATTACTTAAAATGCGTGGTCCTAAAGCATCTGCTATCTTTTTAAAATTAGACTCAATATTATTGTAATAGTCTTCAACGAATTCTACTACTGCAAGTATTTCTCCTGCATCCATTAGAGAGGATTTGTCTTCTAGAAGTTTTTTTAGGCCTTTATGATATTCTATTAAAAAATCATCAAAAGTAAAAAAACTTAAATTTATATTTTCTTTTATAAAAATAAGATCTTCATTGACAAACGAAAGTTTTTTAACAAATAAAATATCTGATCTTAATTTTGTAAATTTACTTCTAATGCTTTCCTTAATAGTATTAATGCTTTTTGTTTTATAATTGTTTGGTTTTCTATTAATATACGTTTTATTCAATTTATAAATTTCTTTTAGAACAGGATTGTCTGATGTTTCACCTTCTTTCGCTTTCCTTGTACTTTCGTCTCTTTTTTCTTCTAACTCAATGATGTTTTCTATTTTAGGAAAAACTTCATGATTTTCAATAAAATTCTCTAAAATCCCTAAATATTCACATTCAAATTCTAAAATTTGTTTGCTTATTGAGTTAATGGCTCTAGAAACATCAATAAAGTCTTCTCTACTTATCCCGTGATTATAAAATTCTAAATCGTACATAAAATTTTCATTTTCAAATATTTTAGCGTGATACAATTGAATATCATCATTTTTAACTGGTAATTCAATTGTATTTAATTTGTCTGCATATATTTTTACTTTACTTAAATTGTTATGAGCTAGACAAATTGCTCTAACAAGCTTGTAATCCTTAATCAAAACCAGAAAATCGTCTAAAATTTTAACATTTTTTTTCTGATTTTTGTTAAAATCTCGATACAATTCTTCAAGTTTTTTTAGATCATTATCTGCATCTCGTAACATGTTATGGTATCTTGTTATTTTATTGTCAAGAGAAGTTTCATTGTGAATATACAAATCTTTAATATTCCTACTAATGTTATCTATTTTTGTTTGTAAATCACTTGGATACCTAATTTTTTCAGAAAGTTCATCGAAAGATTTGTCCATGTGGGTTTAAAAATTGTTTTTATAAACTCAAATATTTTTGTTGTAACTTAAAGCGCTTCAATAAAACAACTAGTGGTAAAAATTGTAAATTTTAAAACGCAATGGATTGCTCATTTGCCGTATAGGACATCCCTAGAATAAATATCCATGACAATTTTGATTACATTATTAGTAACCCGTTAATAATAAGATAAAAATAATTTTATTAATCAAATGATAAACCATTAATTTTTTAATTTTATTTTTTCGGCTTTTCTCTTTTTTTATCTTTTTGAATTTGTTTTGTTTGATAATTAGGGTATTTCCAAATGAATTTAACAACTGGCTTTAAGTCCAGCAATTTCTGTAGTTTGATCGGGTCATCAAAAATATCTTTCTCGGATTCTTCTAATTTAAATCTACGTTGTGATGATCGATTTTTACAACAAGGATGAGACTTATATTTAGATGGATAGAAAATATCATGACAAATTAAACATTCAATTATTTGGCCTTTCTCTACAAAACGTTCTAAAGGTGGTTTTATTTTGATTGTTGAAGTATTTTTTTTGTCAGATGGCATAAGGACGAAAAAATTAGTGATTTAGAAAATTTAAAATCTAAAATGTACATGTTTATAATCTTTAACAGTGTAATCTGTGTTATTTATTGATATTAAAAAGATCAAATGTACATAATATCGGTGTGACGTGCTGTTTTAGTATAAACATTTTAATTTTTGGCCCATCTTATGGATTTGAGCAAAAAAATTATTGAATATCTTAATAAAAATGAACAAATCTCTTCTGAAATTTTAAATGAAGATAATAAAGTGTTACATCCAGTAATTCTGAGTTTATCAAGTAAAGAAATTATAAATTACGAGTTGGTTGAATTTATAGATTATCAGTTGACAGAAGAAGGAGAAAATATTTTAAAGAATGGAAGTTATGAATACGTATTATTTCGTTCTATTCCCGATGAAGGAATGCCATTAAACGAAGTTGATAAACATAAATTAGGAAAAATAAATGCATTTAAGAATAAATGGATTAGGAAAGAAGGTGATGTGGTCTATAAAAATGTAGAAAATGCTGTTGATCATGTACAAAATATTTTAGTTGAAATTAAAAATGGTTCTAGAGACCAGGATAATATTAACGTATTGAAGAAAAGAAAATTAATAATACCTGTAAAAAGAAATATTTATAAGATATCAAGAGGTCTAAATTTCAATAATAAATTAGATTATGTGACAGAACTTACCTCTAAAATGTTGATTAGTGAAAAATATAAAGATGTTACTTTTAAACCGTATAATTTTGATTCAACAGGAAATATACCACAAACAGGAGCTCTTCATCCATTAATGAAAGTCAGAGAAGAGATCAAAAAGATATTTCTTGAAATGGGATTTACTGAAATGAACACAAGTCAATATGTTGAATCTTCTTTTTGGAATTTTGACGCGCTTTTTCAACCACAACAACATCCTTCTCGTGATGCACATGATACTTTTTTCATGAAAACACCGAGTAAAACAAACAATATACCTCAAGACTATCTTGAGAATGTTAAGCACGTACATACTCATGGAGCTTATGGATCTGATGGTCATCATCACGAGTGGGAAGTCGAAGAAGCAACAAAAAATATTTTAAGATCACACACAACATCTGTTAGTGCTAAATATTTATACAACATCTCTAAAACAGGATACAAGCCTACTAAGTTATTTTCAATTGATAAAGTTTTTAGAAATGAATCTTTAGATTCGACGCATCTTGCTGAATTTAACCAAGTTGAAGGTGTCGTTTTAGGAAAGAATTTGACAATTGGTAATCTTATGGCTATTATAGGTAATTTTTTCGAAAAGCTTGGAATTAAAAAAATCAAGTTTAAACCCGCATTTAATCCATATACGGAGCCTTCTATGGAGGTTTTTGGATATCATGAAGGAATGAAAAAATGGATTGAAGTAGGAAATTCTGGAATGTTTAGACCTGAACTTTTAAGGCCTATGGGATTTGACGAAGATGTGAGAGCATTTGGTTATGGTTTATCATTAGAAAGGCCTACTATGATAAAATACAATATTAATAATATCAGAGATCTTGTAGGTCCAAAAGTAGATTTCGACTTCATTAAGAAAAGTGGATTTTGTTACTTTTGAATAAAATTTTTATGATATTTATAAAAATAAGCGTTTTAAATATATTTATTTGTTTTAAATATATTTATTTTTGTTATGTATTATTTTTCTTTACAATGTTTAAGATTAATTTTGACAAGATTTGTGAATGTTTGAAATTTTTAATTTAAAATTTGTAGATCAACTTAACGTTTTATTTTTAGTTGTTCTATTGCTTATAGATTTAATTTGAATGACATCTAATCTTATTAACAAAAATTTAACATAATTTTTATTTGGTTTGGTTATATGAATCAAAAATCCTGTTCATTAATAAATTTTTAAAAATTTTGCCCCTTTATGTTTAGATTAATTTTTATAATGAAATGTTTAGCTGTATCTTTAATATTTGAAGAAAAAACAGTAAATCCTTTAGAAATGAATTCTTTTTACCTTTACACTACTGAAAACATCGAAAATGCTATATACACTTCTGTGTCGAAAATAAAAGAACATAAAACTCCTATTTTAGAGATAACAAGCAGGTTAAATATTAAAGACATAGGTTTCGAAGAAATGTATGTTCCAGATTTTTTAGATTCATATCTCAATAAAATCACTTATCAAATGATATCGGAATCACCGACAAAAATATGTTTATTAGATTTAGATAATACGCCTGTTATCCATATTGATATTTTCAATTCTATTAATAATAAAGGAGATCATGTTAGGAAAATGTCATTTGAAAAAATATTTCCTTCCGATGACGCGGAAAAACAATTTAGTTTTAAGATGATGTGTGAGAGAAAAAGAAAAACTAATTTTTTTGAAGAACACGCTATTTATATCATTGAAGAAAATTTTTTGTCTCTTCAGAAGTTAAAGATAAATTTAGAATGTTATACTGTTTTGCAGAATTTGAAAACAATTAAAAAATATAATAATGTTATCACAACAATATTAAAAAATAAAAATGACGAGAAGGTATATTCTGACATATTTTTTCATTTGAATATTTATCATGTACTTTCAAGTTTCGATTATTTTCTAACAAAACTCATTTCACGAGCTCTCGAGTTGAAATATAATCTAGATGAAATTAGTCCAGAATTTTTTTTCGAAGAACCTGATGGCCCAAGAATAATTAATTTGATTGTTGATAACTTCTATGATTTAAAAAGAATGGTTACTAAATGTTTTAAGATCTGTAAAGATATTAAAATATATAAAAGCCATGAAGACAGCGGTACATATACTTTTTGTGTTGAGTATGGAGAAATAAAAAGGATGTTTAATGACATTTTAAATTTTTACAGAAATACAAAATTGTTAAAAGATGTTTCAAAGATAAAGATAGCTACAATAGAAGATATTAATGAACATTTTGAACAAGTCACACGATTTGAAAAACAATACATAGAATTTATCACCATCATCGATAATTTTTTGATTAATTTGAAATCGAATGAAAACCTATCATTACAACCTCAAAGAAAACATTTAAATAGTTTAAAAAAACATTTAGATGAGTGTTTAAGAAGTTTTAAAAAACATACTACCTATTCATTAAACTTTGAATTGACAGAAAATGAAAATATTAGATTTTTAGAAGGATACACTCTCGAAATGATTGTTGAAAGCTGTGATACTGCTATCAAGCTTTTTAGTGAAATAATTGAAATATCTAACAAAGAATGTCTAAGATGTTTTTCTTTTACCGAAATGTTTGTTAAGTTTCATAGTAAAATAGTAAATTTTAAAGAAGATGTCATAAAATATAATCAAAAGATTGAGTTTACCATCATTGGAAATTATTTTTTGAAAAATGTTTTAAATAATAGTACTATATTTAAGCACAATGAAATAATGTCAACAAGGCTTTAAATTAATAAATTAATTAATTAAAAATGCGTAATATTAATATAAATTTTATAAAGTCTGCCGAAATGCTATGTTGGTAAAAAGCTTTAAACATGAAACCGCCATTTTTGTTCTAAAATAGTTGCTTAACTATCTTTAAAGGAGTTCAGAACCAATCATATTAGATATCATATTTTGATTGCAGCTATTAAAGATACGTATCATTACAGATGCCGCTTAGTCCTGCATAAATAAAAACAGGAAAATTTACTGTTCTGTTAGTGTTTTAAAGAAAGTTTAACTTGTTAATTTTTTTTTGTTATTTGAAATTTATGAGTTTGGAAAAAAAATATCAGTTTAATTTACAAAAAATTTTTGTTCTTATCTAAAAATAAGCTTTATATTAGAAAGAGTATTAAATTGCTTGATACTATTACTAGCTAAATATTTTTTATAGCATCAAAATTTTTAAAACAGGATTTTTAGTTTTTAGTAAAATGATGGAAATGGCGCTAGAATCCCGTACTATCAAAAAGCTTACTTAAATACATTTTTAATTAATATTTAAAAAATTATACCCTTATGTTATACTTTTTATATATTGTAAATTGTTTTATTTTGGCTGTTAAAAATAATTTAGATTACAAAGAATCTTTATATATCTACACTTCTGAAACAATTGATATAGTAAGAGACTTAGCTTCGCCAGAAAATGAAAGTTGCGATTTGCTTACTATAGAGAAGATAAGTCTTTTATCATATGCTAATATTAATATTGATGATAATTTTATTCTAGATTTCATGATTCCATATCTTTATAAAATAACATATCAGACAAAACCAGAAACCACAGCTAAATTAAATTTGCTTAACTCTAGTGAAATGCCTGTCATTAATGTTAAAATTTTCGAAGCCAAAAAATCTGATAATAAGTTTTTGATGTCTGAGAAAAAATTTTTAATCGAAAATGGTGAATTTAATGATGGTATTAAGATGTGTGTCGAAAGAGTACATAAAAACAGTTTTTTTAGCGAACATGATATTTGCATTATGGGAGAAAATCAGTTGACATTTGATAAATTAAAAATAAATTTGGAATGTTTCGAAGCAATTTATAAACTTACAAAGATACAAATCATAATGAATGTGTTGCAATCAATATCATATAATGAGTCTGATAAAATCGAAATACTACATATGCAGCAGTGTTTTATTAGTTTTGATTTTTTCATAAAGAATTTATTTGCACAAATTATTAATTTATCCTATGAGTTGCACAATTTTGATCAACTCTCCGATGGAAAAAGTTGGTTTCAAATTATTGATTATGTTGAGCGACGACTCTCCGCTCACCCTAAGATTATGTCTTCCACCTGATTGACAGGTGTTTGACCAGCATGTTCTAGAATATTCTGTAGAACATGCCATATATCTCATTCCTTCTCTGGGGTATATATTTTGTATCCCCTTAGAAAGGATCTGACCATGAAGAAAAATACTTTTAATAAACAAGTTAACAAAATTGAGTCTACCGATAAGCGGGCTGAGAAGCCGCTTCACAGATTATATCTCTAGTCTGATAAACATAGTGGATAAATGTTTTACCATTTTTAAATATAATTTTCTTGAAAAATATAAGGACGGTTCTAAGCAATACATTGTCTTGGATTCAGAAATAGAAGAAATAATTAATAATATAGTTGACTTTTATAAGAATGATTTTATGACAGGCACATTTTTAGACAATTCGAAGAATATAAATGAAGATTGTGATGAAAGTTATATTGAAACATCTGATTTTTTAGGTCATTATTTAGAATTCATTTCTTTGATTGAAAATTTTATCATTAAAGGCAGATCAAGTAAACTTACATTAGCTCAGGATGATACTGATATTACTTCTCCCTTTTTTTTGGCTCTAAATTGGACAAATGATGTTTTAACGATGCATTTCAACAATTTATCTACCTATAGTTTGCGCGATTTAAAAGACTTTCCTTCTGTAAGGAAATCTATTTTAAAATCTATTATAAAAAATTGCTTAACAGTTGAAAGTCTTATTTACTCATTGACTGAAATACTTAAAAAGTCTCCTTATAATGAACCTTTTTTATATGGAATCTTTGCTGATTTTATAAAAAATTTATCAAAACATAAAGCTGCCATTTTTAAAAACAAAAAAGATTTTAAATCATTTCTTGATGAAATTTCATTCGAGAAAAACATCTTTATAAACGAAATTTTTTTTAGGCTGCAAGGAATTAATGACGTTAGTAGTTTAACAATTAATTAAAATTTTTAAAATTTTTAGCTTTGTTTAATAATGAATTTTATAGATTATTGCTTAAGTTTAGGTTTTTAAAGCAAAATGATAAAAGTTATTTTGAATTTCAATCTAGTCATTATAATTATAAATTTTGACTAATTTTGAGGTGCAATGGCCGAGTGGTCTAAGGCGCTGGAATTAGGCTCCAGTCCGAAAGGGCGTGGGTTCAAATCCCACTTGCACCATTTTTTTTATTTTGTTTATAATTAAAGATACATCAATTTTTTATTTAACCACCTCTCAAAGCAATGACCATGTGGATCACATTACCATTCTGCAGATTCTGACTATGAAGTGTAGCATCATCTTTTACCAATATTTTTCCATTATAAACAAGTTTTTGTTGCGAAAATGGAATTAACTCTGTTTCTTCTATTCTGTTTTTCAAATCTAATATGGTCTTTTCTGGGTCAATGTCTATTTCCAAGTCTTTTCCTATTAGAGTTTTTATTTTGAGCTTCATTTTAGGGCTAAAAACAATAAATTATTTTTTCGAACACAAAAAACAATAATTTTAATGAGCATCAATTCTTTTAAATTAAATCTTCAATGATATTCTTCGTCTTTCTATCTTTCCAAAGATAATATTGTTCAGATCCTAGTTTAATATAAAATGATTCGTCTTTTAATAGATCTTTAACATCTTTTCTATTTAAAATATCTAAAACATTTAAACAAGTAGGATAAGTCAAGAATATCTTATATTTATCTGTTTTCCAATAGTTTAAATATTGTAAAAATCTTTTAAAATTATCATTTTCGAAATAACCTTCGTCAAACAACCAACGTATGTAGTCAGGATTACATAACAACTGTACAAATTCCAATTCTTGTTCAAATCGCAAGTTTTTCATGGGTAAAAACGATTTACTTTATAAATATTAATAAAAAAACGCTCCCGGGGAGACTCGAACTCCCAACCTTTCGGTTAACAGCCGAACGCGCTAACCATTGCGCCACGGAAGCTATTATTAATAAATTAGCACGTTCTTATTAGAACATTAATTTTAATAATGATAACGTACTTCTATTTTGACATTGATTTTTTCATAAATATTAAAATTTATCAAAATATTTTCTCAATATTAAAACATTTTTTTTATTAAAATTCATTTTTATCCCATTATGATGAAATCCAGTAACGTAAATCTCATAAATCTATTTTTTAAAGAAAAAGGATTAGCTAGACAGCACATTGAATCTTTTAATTATTTTATTGAGCACGATATCGAGAATATTATTAAAGCAAACGATATTGTGGATTCCGATATTGATCATTTATTTTATTTGAAATACACTGGAGTCAGAGTAGGCATGCCTAGTGTTGAAGAGAATATGGTTAAACACAGTATTTATCCTATAGAATGTAGGCAAAGAGATTTGACTTATGCTAGTAACATCTATGTTGATATTGAATATGTCCGAAATAGACAGATTATTCGTAAAAAAGATGTTTTTTTGGGAAAGATTCCAATAATGTTAAAGAGTTGTAGATGTTATTTGGGTCAATATGAGGATAATGGTAAAATGAGTGATGCTGTAAAAGATTCTTTATTATTTAAAACTCAAGAGTGTCCATATGATATAGGTGGATATTTTGTGGTTCGTGGTATAGAACGAGTCATTTTAATTCAAGAACAATTATTGAGAAACAGAATGATTATTGAAAGCAATGCAAAAGGATACTATTGTTCAGTGACATCTGACACACACGAGCAGAAAAGTAAAACTAGTGTTACTTTTAAAAACGATTGTTTTTACATTAAAAATTCAGTGTTTAGTGATGAAGTGCCTGTTATAACTGTTATAAAGGCGTGTGGTATGGTTTGTGATAGAGATATAATAAAATGTATCGGAAAAGAGTTCTCTGATGTGCTATCTTTAAGTTTTGAAGAATCAAAAAAATCATCAGTACATACACAAGAACAAGCATTGAGATATTTATCGATATACGTAAAATGTAAACCAGATGATAACTAGATTGATGAGGTTAGAAATATTCTTGTAGAAAAATTATTACCTAATATTGAATATCACGGAACTAATTTAACTAATAAGGCAACTATTATTTGTTTTATGATTAGGAGATTGGTGCTTACAAAGAATGACATAATAAAAGAAGAAGATAAAGATTTTATGGGAAATAAAAGATTTGAATTAGCAGGTCAGTTGATTTCTATTTTATTCGAAGATACATTTAAAAAATTTAATTGGGAATTAAAGAGATCAATAGATAAAATTTTAAGTAAGAGGTCCAGGACGCAAGAATTTGATGCATTGACTTTCTTCAATCTTCAAACAAATATTGTCACTAGTAGCCTTTCTCGAGCTATTTCTACTGGAAATTGGTATTTGAAAAGATTTAGAATGGAAAGAGGAGGTGTGACCCAGGTACTTACAAGGCATTCATATATCTCTGCAGTCGGGATGATGAGTAAAATATGTTCACATTTTGAAAAAACGAGGAAAGTAAGTGGTCCTCGTGCTCTTCATACGTCTTCTTGGGGAATGTTGTGTCCTGCAGACACTCCTGAAGGAGAGTCATGTGGTTTGGTAAAAAATCTTGCACTACTCGCAGAAATTACCACAGATTCGTCTTTGGATCCAATAAAAAATATTTTAATTTGGCTTGGTGTCATTGAAGCTAATTTAGTTTTTGGTTCTGAGATACATAATGAAGATCAGCACACAGTTTTTGTGAATGGCGACTTTTTTGGAATTACTAAAAATGGAGTACGTTTGGTCAAAAGATTTAGAGAATTTAGAAGAAAGGGCGTTATCGATAAATACGTTTCTATTTACATAGATGATGATTTACGAAGTATAAATATTTCTGCAGACAATGGTCGTATATGCCGACCTTTATTGATCATTGGAGATGATTTACGTGCTAAGGGAAAAAATCTTAGTTACAATGATATAATTTCTGATTTAGAAATAACTTACAAAACGTTCGATGATTTGATATCTGATGGAAAGATAGAATATGTCGATGCAAACGAGGAAAATGATATATTGGTTGTATTACATCCAAAAGAAATTACTTGTGAGACAACACATATGGAAATAGCGGATTTCGCCATACTTGGTTACGTTGCCGGGCTTATTCCTTTTCCTAATCACAATCAAAGTCCACGAAATACGTATCAATGTGCTATGGGAAAACAAGCTATTGGTTATATTGCACTTAATTCAAATAAAAGGTATGATGGTGTCATATTACAACTATGCACTCCTCAAAGACCTTTAACAACTTCTCATGTACTTAATATAACAGACTATAATAAACTACTCGCTGGGCAAAATGCGATGGTTGCTGTCATGAGTTACTCTGGATACGATATAGAAGATGCTTTGGTCATTAATAAGAACTCTTTAGATCGAGGATTTGCTCGTACTGAAGTTTATAAAACATTCTGCTCTACAATAAAACGATATTTAGACAACAGATCAGATGTTTTAATGGCAGACGAGAATAACAATATACTTGATCAAGATGGAATAGGAAAACCAGGGGAGTTATTGGTAGATGGTAACGTTTTTATTAATAAGATGTCCCCATGTGATGGTGGTTTTAAATTTTCGGGAGAAAAACACAAAGGCAATCCAGCTTACATAGATCGCGTTTTAATTACTAAAAGTGAAGACCATACGCTTGTTAAGGCTACACTTAGACAGACTAGAGTTCCAGAAATAGGAGATAAATTTAGTAGTAGACATGGACAGAAAGGTGTGGTTGGTCTTATTGTTCCTCAAACAGACATGCCTTTTTCAGATCAAGGTATAGTTCCAGATATTATCATGAACCCGCATGGTTTTCCTTCGAGAATGACAGTCGGTAAAATTATAGAACTTTTAACAGGAAAGGCAGGTTTATTTGAAGGAAAAATATCAGACAGTACAGTATTTAAAAAGAATGAAGTTGATTTGGCATGCAATATTCTTGTCGAAAATGGGTTTAATTACGGAGGGAAAGATTTTTTCTACAGTGGAACTTCAGGAGAACCATTACAAGCTTTTATTTTTTACGGACCTGTTTTCTATCAACGATTAAAACACATGGTGGCCGACAAGATTCACATGAGAGCTCGAGGGCCACGTGCCATACTCACACGACAACCAACAGAAGGACGTAGTAGAGATGGTGGGTTGAGATTAGGAGAGATGGAAAGGGATTGTCTTATTGGATACGGAGCATCTTCATTAATCACTGAACGATTGATGGAGTCATCAGATGCATTTGATACTTTTGTGTGCAAAAATTGTGGAGTATTAGTGTTTAAAGCCGGATGTAGTATGTGCAACAACACTACGCCAACACCGATTAGACTCCCTTACGCGTGTAAACTTTTATTTCAAGAACTAATGTCTATGAACATTCTTCCTAAAATTAATATTAAGTAAATTAAACACCTTACTTTTAGTTCGATTATATATTTTATAAATGACTATAAAGTTGTTTGTAATCATTTGCATCAATGTTATTATTTGTTTTAAGTTAAATTAATGACATTTTGTGATTTTAAATGCAAACCGTAGCGTTAAAACAATATTTTTCTTGTCTGAAAACATTTAGTTATTAAACCAGGCTTTAAACCAGCTCATTAACAACATCTTAGGAATAGATTGTTTAAATTGTCTTTTTAAATACAATTTGTAGGTAACATAGAAGCAAAATATGTGTTTAATTGTACATTAATATATTGATTAAGCTTTTTAATTAATTGATAGATTCTCAATTTCATTGTTTTCATGCATATTAGAAATTAAATCGTTTATAAAAACATTTTTTCTCAAAGAAATTTCGGCTACGGTGTATTCAATGATGTTTTTATACCTAACAACAGAATTTTTAAAATTCAAAACTTCATTTTTGAACTTAGTTGTGATATTTTTAGTTCGAGTTGTAATTTCATGATAATCGCGTCTGACGTAAAAACTAAATTTAAGTGTATCGACGTATAAATTGAAAATAATTTCGATTTTTTTGCAATCATTAATTAAAGTTTCGAGAGTAATATCCTTAATAAATTCGATATTATAAATATTTTCAATATTTTGGCTATAAATCTTTTGAATATGTTCGCAAACCTGACCTTCAGATAATTCAATATCGTTTAGATATGCGTTATTATCAATTTCTTCAGTCGATGTACCTCCATAAATTTTCTTCGTTCTAATAAAATTTTCAAACATTGCAATTAATTCTAGAAAGTGATTTAGTAATTCCGATATTTGGCAAAAACTTTCAGTTTCATCATCGATTCTGGAGATATTAATTTTCGAAATTTCAGTTATCGTATTAAAATCCTTATAAAATTTGTTAACAATTTCATATGCCTTTTAACTTCAAGATTTGGAACATTGTATTGTTTAATTCTTACTCTATCTACTTCTAAGAAGCTCTCAATTATAGCAACATCTTCAAATATCCTGCAACAATATATAGCTAGAGGTTTCAAAAGATAAATATATTCAAGTTTTTGACCCAATATTTTCATAACGTCCCTTTCACTTAAACAAGCAACATAATTAACATCAATATCATGCAATCCAAATGCTTCATCTATAATTTTAAAGATACAACTTGCCATAAAAAAATCAAAGCTAACTAAACAATTATAAATATTTGACCATTCGTTTATCTTTGATGTAAAATCCTCATTACATTCAATCAAAATATTTTTTTCATCTTGGGACGCTGATATTATATGATTCAATTTTGTCTTTAATTTATTCAGTAAATGCAATGCTTCAAAATACTCCAAGTTCATTTTAAAACTTTCAAGAAGCAAAGACTTTCTTTCGATTGTGTAAATATCGCAATTATGTAGCATACTATCAAGATATTTAATTTCATGAACCATAATTTGACATTTATTTTTTTCCGGAGAATCTAAAGGAAACATTTTATAAAAATTCATAGCATTGTTTTCGCTAATATCTATATAGACGACAGGCTCGTTATCATTGTTTATCAAAGTAATATTTGTTGGAACTCCTGGTATCATTTTATATGAAATTTTGTAAATATATGGAACCATAAAATTAGGCATATTAATATCGTCAATATAACTTTCTTTATCGCTAAGAAGGCTAATTTTTGTTTAAAGTATTCCTTGTCCTTTATCATCTAGTGGCGGATAATATTTAATTTTGTCAAAATTTTCCGTAGTGTAAAGATAAAAAGAATGGTCTAAATTAAATTCATTAAGGTCTTCAGTAAACTTGACAAGTAAAAAAAACTGACTAATCAAAACTAAAAAGTCTAACATGAGGGCATAATTTTTTAAAAATTTTACCTTAATCAAATAACGAGGACATTAATGACATGTAAGAAAAATATGTAAAAAGGTCATGCATAGTTTATTTTAAAATGTTTAAGTTGCGGATTTTTTTAATCTTTAAATTAAAAAATGATATTGATTAGAAGTTTAAGTATACACCTAGACCTCGATTTGCGTCGGGGTTACGTTCCTAAAAAAACGACGCAAACCAAAACGATGCAAATCAAAATGCCTTTTTAGTTCAAAACACGGACAAATTCGGAGATACGTTCCAATTTTTTTTAGAAAAGATAGTCTTTAAGATAATACACCTATGTAATGGGTTAAAAAACTGATTAATCTGCCTAATTACGTACCAAAAATATAAGGTTATCAAGTTGCAACAAAAAATTGGATTTATTTGAAAAAAAGGTCGATATTTTATGTCAATACTTTAAATGCAAAAAATAAAATTAAGTATGCCTTAAACATCTGTTTAATAAACGTGTGAAAACTAAAATTTTTATAAAGTTTTTTCTTTTTTTTTTAATATATAAAGTAAAAAAGTTTTGTAAAGCGATGATTACATTATTTTTTTAGAAATTTTTTCAAGTGTCAAAATGCCAAAAATGCATGTAAAGGCAAATTTTATAAAAAACAAACAAAACATTGGAAAAACTTTTTAATGATTTAACCTTTTAAATATACACTGAAATAATTTTTTTAAAAAATCATTAAATAAGACGACGCAAATCAAAGAAATACCGACGCAGATCGAGGTCTGGTAGAAAATTATGTCACGACGCAAACCAAAACGACGCAAATCGAGGTCTAGGTGTAATTAGCAAAGCAGAGTTAGAATTCGTAAGCTGATTCGCCCTAAATTCTATTGAAAAAAAATATTTTCCACAAAAATGTCATGTATATTGACATAAATTTTTGATAAATTTGGCACGTAAAGTTGCGTGGGTTGATTAGAAATAATTTTACAATCACATATTACCTATAACTAGCCCGTTTACGCTGTGATCTGCGATTGATGGTTTGCTAAAGCATATTACTTAAGGCATTTCTTCTTAAACGCAAATTTCTGCAAGCTAAATTGCTATTAAGCACAAAAAAATTGACTTACAAAGATATAAGTCGTTTTATGCTTTTAGCAGGTTTATTGTTCACAATGTATGTATCAACGTAATCATAAAAACATTTGTTTTTAATAGAATTTATTTTTTACTTTTTTTTATCTACGAAGTTGCTTCAAATTTTAAATTTTCTTTTTTCGTGTGGGTAATGGCTTATTGAAAAGCGGTTTATTTGTATCTTAAAAAGCTCTAAACTCTAACGCATGCTCTTTAAATACATTTTCGTGAATATATCAAATAATATTTTTTTTCCTGATTATGAGTTTTGTGATGATGCTGTTTCAAAAAAAAGTTTCGTCAGTTTAGTTTATTGGCAAATTACATGCGAATACCTTTAAATAAAGTTTAATTTGTTATAATGCGATACTTTCGATCTATTTTTAACATAAACCTAGTTATAGATAATGCATTTCGTTGAGCGCGGTCTTAAACACTGCCTTAAGTAATAGTTTGTTTTTTGTTATGATCTCGAGTATCAATATTTAAATAAAGTAATACACCTTTAAAATTTCTTTTAATTTTAATAACAACAATTCAGTTTATTTTAAAAAAAAACTTTTAGTTTTAAACCCATGCACATCGTTATAGATCTTTACGATGTAGAAATTGATCTTGAAAAGCTCAAATCATTTTACACAACATTTCCTGTGGAAAATTGGGATTTAATCGTTTTAAAATTTGGTAAAGAAGAAATATTTTCGACATTTGACAAAAAAAATAAAACACAATTTAATCCAAAGAAAAACAAAGGAGAATTGCAAACACAACTTATTAATTTTGGCCTAGATTATAATTATAACAAGGAATATAATATATCGTTTATCAGGACATCATCAAGCATAGATGTTGTTTTTGATAAATTTTATTCGTTTACCATTGACACAGAATCATTAGAAAATGCATTATTTGAACTTATTGCTAAATTAAACGGTTATGAAGCATGTGTCTGTTCTGGGTTTACAGTTAAAGATAAAGAAGGAAATAAACTTCGGCCTAAAGAAGTAATTTACATACAAAATAAGTCAGGAATAGTAATTCCTAAGTCACTTGCCTATTATAAACCTAAATTTGATGATAAACAAGTTAAATCACTCATTAATCAATTTAACGTTCATTGCACTAGTCCCATTCTTAGGAGTATTTTAAGTAATGCATCTTTGAATTTTGTAAATAATGGTATTTTAAACACACTTTCTTTAACTGATTCAAAGTATTATTTGAGTACGTCGAAATTAGAAAAGATTGAAATACACTCATTAGAAACGAAAAAAATAAATGAAATAGAAGAATGGCTTAAGAAAAATAAGAACAAGTTTGCTTCTTGTCTTCATAAAGTTTATATTGATAAAAAAATCGATAGTTTTAATTATAAGGCATTAAAAAAAGCTAACTCTAAAGATATCGATTATTTAAAAAAGTTTTTTGCCATGGTACCAGTCTTTAATGATGAAAGAGATGCTTTTACAAATAAAATTATAAACAATATTGCACATTTAACGAAAAATGAGAAGGTTAAACAAGAAACAGATTATTTGACTGTGAAAAAGAAAGCTTTAATTGAAAGAACACCAATTTTTTCTTTAAAGGCGTGGGAAAAGAATGTATGAAACCATTATAATTAGCTTAAAATGCATTGATGCAGAAACTTAATGATTTTAATCATCCAACAAAAGAAAATAAAAGTACATCACTTTTTTAACTTTTACCATTAAAATACTAAACTTTTTACTTAAAATCCAATTTAATTATTTCTTTTGGTAAACAGTTACCTTATAATTATTATTATCTTGCTCATACTGTTCCTCGCCCACTTTTTCTCCTTCAGTTGCAAAAACAATCCCAAAATGTTTTGAAGAGACTTCTTTAATGTAATCGTTTTGAATGTCAACAGAGACATTGTCTTCTACTTTCAATCCAAGCTTCTTTCTCAACTGTTGAATAAAACTATTAAATTCTCTGGCATCTCTTAATTCCAAAACTTCTTTAGTAAGAGCGTTGTTTAAGGTCACAATGAATGACTGACAAACTTTAGAAAGTCCGTCCTTATCAGAAGTCAATTCTTTGATTAACATGATATCATCTTTCTTAATAACAAGTCCTTCGCACTCAAGATCTCCTTGCAAGATATTCTCAATGTCTTTCTCAGT
>DVZQ01000007.1:0-50245 GCA_018237685.1 Pachythone gigas | reverse complement strand
CTTAAAATGTGGCCATAATGTGGTAATCCAGTAGCAAATGGTGGACCATCATAAAAAGTAAATCTTTCCCTATCTTTGCTTAGATCATTACTTTTATTAAAACAATCGTTATCTTTCCAATATTTAAGTATTTTCTTTTCAATTTCAACTGAATTCAAATTTTTGTCAAACATTTGGGGATTTATAGAAAAAAAATATTTAAAATGTTGTTTTAAAAAAAACTAGATACTGATAAATAACAGTAAAAAAGGCGACATATTATCAAAAATTATTTATTTAGATATTTTAAGCAGAATAAAATCATTTAATGTCATTGGATAGCTCTATAAATAAATTAAAAATACATTTTATCATTTTAAAACAAACAAATGAAATTATAATTGATTTTTTAATTTAAACTTTTCTTAAAATATTGTAAGGAAAGTGATAAACAACAAACTCGAAACTATAAAAATAAAACTTCATCAAAATCGTTGATATTATTGATCAAAAACATTGACAATTGTGATATTGATTGCAATTTTGAATCACCAAAGATAATTGTTTTTATTTTTACTTGAAAAACAATGACTAAAAAGAATGCTACTCAGGAGCTACAAAAAATTTAAAGTTAAATCTAGGTTTATAACATTAAAAAATGTACATAAATGGTTGCAAAGCATTTTATTGTAAAAGACATGTCCTGATTGTTGGTTTTTATTAATATTGTGATTAGCTTTCCTTTGTTTTTATATTTTGTAAATAATGTATTACATAACCTTTAAATTTATATAAACGTCAATAAATATTTCATGACATTAAATTTGAATTTTTTTGCCAAATAACTGCATGTTTAAATCGCAGAAGTTGTTGAGTTTTATGCTTTATATATGACAAAGACAAATAAAGGCAGATTTTTTATATGATTAAATGACATACATATAATTTAAAATCAAGTCATGTGTGCCATGTTTCACGGTACAGTCAACCATTTAAAACTCAGTGAATAAATTTAGGTATGTTTATATAACATAAATAATAGTGCACAATTTAACATTAAGAGACTAGAAATTAATCCAGTCATGTCAAACAATCGACTCGCGGGTCACTCACTTGCGCACACTTGGCATTTTACGGTGGCCTGCTTTTATTATTTTGTAAATTCTGAATTTTTTATTGAACCACAAGACCGATAAAACTAATATTTAAGAAGACAGAACAAGGTAAATATTTGTACAAAATACAAAATCTTTGTTTTGTTTAAAAAAAACGTAAAATTATTGATAAGATGTTTTTATTTGGATTTTAGAAATTTCTAAAATTTCCATGTGACCCACTGGCTTATTTTACGCTGACATCACTGTCCTATAACGCTTAACAAAATACCGTTTTATACAAGGGTTGACAGTGTAGCATTTTCTAAGTTACTAACATTGACTTTAAGTATGCAATGGTAAATCATCAAATTCTCTTAAGCACCTTAACTTTATGAAAGTTTTAAGGTTCGACATAAAGCATGAAAAAGAACAGAAATGTGTTGTTAGTGCCCTTTTAACTGTAGGGCAGTGATGGTAGAGTTAAATAGCTCGGTTCGAAATTTTTAGCAAACTGATTTTGAAATAGTTAAGTTTTTTAGCAAACTAAAATTCTCAGCATAAAATAAAAATATAAAACCTTAATACCAAGATTTATGTACGGTCTATCAAACTATACATAACAATTATAATTTTTAATTCATTGCACTTTATGATAAGCTTTTTTGTTAGTGCTACCCTGTTATTTTGTTTTTTAAAAATAAACGTTAAGTGAGGCTTCGTTTTAATATCACTATTACCCAATTTTTTTATTAAAAACTTTTATTTATCATTCTATCTCTTCTAAATCATACATATTACTCCTTCTTTTTATTTTTATCTCAGAAGTTTTAGTATTTTTTTCTATTTCTTCTACAATTTTACAATATTCTTCATATGAAATTAATCTACGAACCATTTGAAAATGTTGAATTAAAAGATCTTGAAGTTTATTTCCTTTATCTTTATTAATGTGTTTAAGATTGTTTAAAGAAATCAAAGACTTTTCATCGAGGATTTGTCTAATAATTTCATCGTTTTTCAGTTGATTTTTTTCCATTGAGGGTAGATTTTATAATAAAAAAAATATTTTAAAATATAGATAAACAACGTAAAGTTAATTTAAAAACGTAAGTTAAGTTAATACACCTTTTTTTGTTATACAAATCATTTATTAAATTTAGATTCAAACGATTCTATAATCTTACCAGCCCATTCATATCCTTTTAATTCTTCAAAATACAAATTTAATGCTTCTGGAGTATGTTCTATTTCAGAATACGCCCAAAAAAGGAACATTATTTTCTTTATATCTCTTTTCTCATTAATTAAAACTCTTAAGACATTGAATGCATACACAGAAACAATATTTTTTTCATTTAGATTATCTAAGAGATAAAATACAAAGTATGGTTCATTAAAATATTCCTTAATACTTTGCATATTACTTTGTAACATTCTTCTAATTTTAAAATAATCATTTTGGTCTTCTACGAATTGAACATTATCTCTATATTGATTAAATATATTTTTAAGATTAACAAACTTGTACGGGCAAAGATAACTCAAATATATACCATACATTTTCATAAAAGATTTGTTTTGCATTAAATTTTCAAAGTAAATAGTAATAGGATAGATGTAGGCTTCACTATGTCTTAAGATACCTAAGATATCTAAAGAAATTTTTAAAATATAATCAATTGAAATATTTTGTACAAATTTGTGAAGAATTAAATCAAGATATCCAGTAGTAAAAAATGGTACAGTAGAAGGACTTAAGAGAATTAATAATTCTTGGATCATGCCTTTATTCTCGGGTGTGTCTTCTAAGACATCAAAAAGTTTTTTGAGAAATCTAGTGTAAAATTTTAAAAAAAGATAATTGCGTCTAGAGTAGGCATCCAAAAAAATCTCTAAAGTTGTTTTGATATAAAGAGAAGCTTTAGTAGTAATAAGAAAGGGAACCATATCTATTTTATAATAACAATATTGTGTTGGAACCTTATGATGTCTAATAAAATGTTCCCAAGAAGATTTAAATGCTCCTCTTAAATTTACTATGCTCATATTGAATTTTGATAATCTATTTAACATAAGATCGCTCGTAAAGATATTGTATTTCTCAGATTTAATTAAATTGTCGAATTCTGTAGTATCCGCATTATCAAAAGACATCATAAGACGAGAGATCTTCTGGAAAAAATCATAAACTCTACTATCTTCACTAAAATTGGCTAAGGCTTCTAATGTGGCAATAAAATCGTAAACAGTACAAATTTGAATATCACTAGTCATTAAATTTCCAAGGAGATTCAAAACAAAATCAAGATTTGTTTCTGGGGATATACTTCGGGAAAGAGCTTGGTCATACTCAACAATATTCATTAAACGATGTTCGATAAATTTAGAAACAAAATTTACACTAAATCTCCTTGGATCATTGGAATAAATGAGCCATCCTAAAACTTCTTTTTGTGTTTTAAAAGAAATATTAAAAATTTCACTAAGGCATTTAAAAAGGAAATCAATTGTATTCTTATTTGGTGATTGTAAATTTGATATTTTTAATTTTATAGGGGAGTTTGTTATATTATCATTTTCCTTATTCTTATTATGATTATCCATATTCTTAATTAAATGTCCTGTGATGTATTTACATAATTTAATACATTCTCCATCTACATCATCACTTAATAAAATTCTCGATTTAATTCTCTTAAATTCATCTTTGGCATTGGATCCTAGTAAGTGTTGCCATTCTTCTCCTATAAAATTTGTATTTTCTGAAGCTCGTCTTCTACTAATTTGAAGGAAATGTGATTTTAAATCTTGATATTCACTTGGTTCAATTGGCTTAATAGAAAATTTTTCTATGTGTGTAGTATTCTCTAAAAGACTTAAATTGATTTCTGAATATTTTCCTGTATTCATCTCTGTATTCTTAAAATAATCACTAATACAATCAGCTACTTTTGAAACACCTGCTCTTTGGATTAACTGACAACAAAGTGGCTGATTAGTTGAAACAACTTTGTAAATTTGATCTGGTGAAAGTTCTAAAGCTGATAATTTTAAAAAATATGAAATGTTGCCAGTCATACATGCTCTCATTGGTTCCTGTGCTGACATGTAACACAGTGCCTTAGTTAAATTTATTAAAAGATTTCTAAAAATTACATACTCATTGCCTTTTTCCATTACAACCGTTTTAAAGAGACCAATGCCTGTCTTAGTCGCGATTTCACAAGACTTTTCAATTATTATTTCAGAAATCTCTCTAACACTAAAATCTAAAGCAAGTGATATAACGTGTTTCATAATCGGGTCTATCACTTCACTACTCTCAAAATGGTATTCTGAAAGATAATCTTTGGTTTTGAACTTAAAACTCTTTATGGCTTTTGGTTCAAGTCGTAAATTGAAATGACCAAAAATACTTTCAATTTCTCGTCTCACAGGTCGGAGTGTACATGAGTGAAGTTCAGCAAGTAAATTCATAATAGAAATTAACCAAGGATTATTCGGAATAAAAACGAGACCATCTTTGCCTTGTCTTAAAAAATGAGAAATAAATGTAACACCTACTAAGATTCTTCTGCACTCAATCGAACTAATTAAAAAGTTTTTAAAATCAAATTTATCAAGAGTGATCATTCTGTTTTGCGCAAGTGTCATTTTTCCAAGGACCAAACCAAGGCGCCTAGAGAAATCGATTTCATTGGCAATTTGAAAATTGAGTAAAATTTTTAAAACACAAAGACACTGCATAATAAATTCGTCTCTTAATTGCCTTTCTAAGGAACTAATTACAGAATAAACAGGATAAACATCATCACTATAAACAACAAAAATGAGATATTGAGCAAAATTAATTGAATTATTGATATCTACACTGGTAATACCATTTCCTTTTAGATCATTGTCCTCAACTTTATTCGTACTTTCAACTTTCTTAAGTATTTCTTTATATAGATTTACTATCTCCAAGCTACAAACACTTTTATCAATTTTAAAAGCTTGTTTAAAAAACTCCCTATGATCTAATTTAGTATAAAAGGTCTCATCCGCCAAAATCAAATCTTTTTTTAGTAAATTACTACGAACTATCTCAATTTCTTCAATCTCAGCTAAAAATTTTGGCATGGACGTAATAAAAACTTCTACACATTTAAAAGCAAAAAAGAATTCTCTTTCACTTTCTGGATAAACCAAGGATTTTTTAATGTAACCTAAAGCCACTTTTAAATAAGGTTTTGGAATTGTACTGCTCTTAATTAATTCTCCATAAAATTTTGCTAGTACATCTGAATTTGGCAATTTGAAAAGAGCCGTGTAATTATCAACAAGAGTAGAAAATATTTTATAAGATAATTCCTTAGCAGGTGCATCTCCTTTTTGCATGTCTATGATTTGTTCTAAACCTTCTCTAATTGACATTTGGGAATTAACTACAGAAGAGATAAAGGCACTGGCTTGTTCATCTGTATTCAATTCTGCACCTTTCTTATTTTTTATAAACTGAGGCACTTGCTTTTTTAAGTTACTAAATTGACTTAATGTATCAAAATTCAAATATTTTTGATATTGTTCAATGATCTTTACAAATAACAAAATAGATTCTACTGTTAAAGGAAATAATCTATCAGTCATTTGTGTTGTCTTTTGAATATTAACATCAACATTTTCATCTTTAATTTCAGTATCTGTATTAACGGGCTTTATCTCATCATTATTAATTACAATGTCATTTTTAATTTCAATATGATTTTTTGCAGCTCTTATTTTTCTTTCTATGTACTCCATGAGTGTTCTAACAAATGAATCTCTTTTAGAAGTAATATTATTAGTAAGCCAAATATTCAAATTAAGATGATCTCTTTTTGAACTTAATATTAAAATATCAAGACATGCATCAGTTGGATCTAAATTATCACTAATAAAAGGTAACATCTTTTGTTCTAAAATAATATCCAAGACTTTTGATAAAGAAATCCCTTGAGCTTGACATCTACTAATTCGATTTAAAACAACTTTCGGATTATCTCTAAAAAGCACGTAAAAAATAAAATTATTAGATGAAGATTTCATAAAAGTAACCAAAATTTCATCAAAAATCTTTCCAAAGGCGGGTTGAATATAAGAAAGCCCTGCTATACACCACTCAGGGGACTTTTTGGCAATTTGTTCAATTAAAGCTAAGGAATCCAAGGACTTAATACATTCAAATAATTCAACACAATTAAAATTACTTTCATAATTAAGAACATTCTTAAATCGTGTATTTCTTGTTTCTTCTAATTTTACTATCTTTTTAAAAAATACATTTGAATATAATTGCGTCCTCTTTTCGTCACTGTCAATAATAAGTCGAATAAAGTAAATTTGTGCTCTAGAATTCTTCCATTTCTTAAAAAATAATTCGTAAGGTACTGTTATTATCCCACTAATGTAAATCCAACAATCTATTATAAGATACAAAGAATCCAAAGACCAGATATTAAAATCTTCTTCTAAGAAACAGGAATACACGTCCCTCCAATTAACTTCAGTAATATTCGTTTTTAGAGATTCCATTATTCCTTTTAGATTCCAATTTCTTTCAGGAAAATCTGCCATGAAAATTATAAGATTAGCAATTTCTTGTTTTGTGATATTCCGTGTCCTTTTTATGTTTTTAAGTATGTTATTCATACATTCCTTATCAATTACTTTCGGTTCTATTTGTTCTACAATCTCTTTGAGTCCTTCTTTCTTTGTATTTCTTTCCATGCCTTTAATTTTTTTTTTATTTTTAAAATTGAAAAAAAAAATTGACTTGTCACGTGGAGTGTTCATAAGCAAGTAAATAAGAAGTAATTTATAATTATTTAGATTGATTAACATGTCAATAATGATTTAAAAACAAAATAAACAAATGTTTAGTCCTTTTAAGTTGATCTGTTTTGATTATTGACGTCTGTGATTTACACAATGAAGTAATAAAAGTAAATGAGAAAATGTTTATAAGACCAGGTGTGTTATGTTTAAAATATTTAAAAAATGAACTCGTAATTATAGTTTATTACAAAGTATTCATTAGCCGTAAAAGTCAAGTGAATTATTATTTATGTAGAAGTTATAACATTACAATACAAAATCTATTTATTTTTGTATATTTGTGAATGCACAAACATTTTTCTTTACAATTTACATCACTATTTCATATTCTTCAAACTCATAAACCCATGAGAGTAGGAATAATAGGAGGTGGTCCCGCTGGCTTGTATTTAGCCAAATATCTTTCAAAATACAATCATTTGGTGACTATTTTCGAGAAAGAGTCGGGAATAGGCGGAATGTACAAATACGCACAACTTCCTCCCAATAAACTTGACTCTTTTAAAAAAATTATTTCATCTAAAAATGTTAAACTGATTGATAATTGCGAAATTAACAAGGAGAACTTTGCGAAAATCGAAAATAACTTTGATGCTTTTGTATTAGCAACTGGTGGTAAGCCAGTTCGACATAATTTTAGAAGTAAAAATATTTTGTATGCAATTGATGTGATTAAAGAACTAAAAAACATAGGCAAGAATGTTTTAATTTTAGGGATGGGGAATGTATCTATGGATTTAATTCGTTTATTATTTCGAGATAAAAATTTTGGTGTCAAGAGTATAGATGTAGTTACTAGATCTAGCGTTGATAATTCTAAATTTACAAATTCTGAACTACGAGATGTTGTCGACTTAGAAGATGTTAAGATCGAAGTAATAGAAAAATTTATAAAACCTAGCTCAATTAAGAGTATGATTGCTTTTTTGTACGATAAGATACGTCAGTACTTTGTCCATGGTAAAAGCGAGAATGAATTAAAAAAAATTGATCTGGCAAAGGAAAGTGTTTCAGATTATGATCAAGAACTACTTACTAATTCTATACTTTCTGATCGTATTAAGGATAGAAGACGCCAAATATTGGCCAATATACCAAAAAATACCTCTTCTAGATCTTTAAGATTAATGTTTAATACGAATATAGAAAGCATTCAAGAGAATGGTAAATCATTCAAAACCAAATTTAAGAATGGTTTAAAGAAGACTTATGACACAGTAATATCTTCAATGGGATTTAAAAGCAATCCTATGAAACTTAACACTACTAAACCTGTTTTTAAGGTTGGATGGTGTGATATACCAAGAGGGAATATAAATGATGCTTTAATTCAAGCTAAACTCCTTTCTTTAGAAATTAATGACTTTTTAAAGCGTAAATCCGGGCAATTAGACTAGGTTATTAAAATGGTTTTAAAATAGTTTAATTAAAAAATATGTTTAATGCACTTAAAAGTAGCACAACACCAACAAAATACTGTATTATATCTATAAATATCTTATTAGATCTTTTAAGATCCTCTGTGCCTTTTTACTCGAGTCTCTGCTCTTTTTTTATTTTGGCTCGGCTGTTTCATGACGGATTGATCAATTTTAATGAAATTGTGATCAAAGACCCACCTCAAAGACCCAATCAGACTGGGATATACACATTAGGCATACTCAAAATTACCGCCTACTCTGGTTAATTCCTAAATCTTTTAACCTATTTTCTTAAACCTACTATAATCCGGCGTTTCAGAAATCACAAAATCTGAAACATTGTTTCAGAATTTACTATAAAAATAAAAAATCTTTGTTTACTTATGAAAAGAATACTTTCAACAGCAACATTAGGAGCCATCGTGGCAGTAGTAGTATTAGGATTTATTATTATAGATTATGGATTATTGAGAAAGAAACAAAGTCTTAAGAGCAGCGGCTTAAGAGGCATTGAAATTAGAGCCAAATCGTATAAAGTAGATTCTGTGACACTTATTCTGAGTAAACTTGACGCAATGAACAACAAAATTGAGAAATTAAGCAAGATAATAGAAAAGGAGAAGAATCCGGATAAATTTATGAACAAGATACAAGAACCGGAGACTTACAGGAGGGATAATAGGGCAAACATAACGAGAGGAGATCGAGGAGTCATCAAGAGGGTTGATGAAGTAGTAATGAATGGGGATGATCGAGGATTATTAAAAAGAGATGAGAAAATGAATGAGAACAAAGGATTTAAGATGGATGATGACCTAAAGTCTCTAAATAAAAAAGAAAGACAGAGTAGTGATAACAAACTGATCATAAAGAAAGAAGAACCAAAGAATATGAGCAGTAATAATTTCACTATCGTTAATAAGAGAGAAGACTTTAGGGATTTATTAGGTAAACCTGAAACCAATAAGAAGGAAGATAATAAAGGTTCGTCAAATCCATTTAAAGAAATATTCTCTTTAACTAATATCATCAGGAACTTTGAGAAGGAAAGAAACGAGAATAAGGCATCTAAACCACTTCCGCCTGTATTCTCCGAAAAGCCTACACTTAAACCGAATAGCCTCCAACACAAAGGTGATGTTCTTGATTTAGTCCGAACTAAATTTGATGATGCAATTGATTTAACAAAACCTAAGAAAAAATTAGAAAATGTGACTTACAGAGATTCGCCTTTATTTTTCCATCCTATTGGAGAGATGGGAAGTGGTCCTTTCGACAATATCTCTAATCTAACGGACTTTACTGGATCAATTAGTTCAACTGTTGTAAAAACTAAAGAGATTCCTAATGATGATTCAAAAGAAGTAAAGAGTAAGGTGTTATCTAAAGTTGTTTTAGACATTAAAAGTCAACCTAAAGAAGAGAGCAAATCTAGTAAATCAAGTGATGAAAGCAAGTCAATGGATGAATCTAAGTCGAGTAAATCAAGTGATGAGAGTAAGTTAGGAGATGATAATAAAAAGGAAAAAGAAGCATCAAAGAAGCAAACTCTTACTGATCCAATTGAAGAAATCATAAAAAAATCTTTTAAAACTCCAGTTGATGATTTGTTAAAGAAGTCACCTAATAAACCAAGTGAAAATAAGAAAGATCAGACTACTCTTAATAAACCAGAAGAAGAGATTATCAAGAAATCTCTTAAACCCAAGGAAGATTTAAAATCATTGGACAAAGAGAAATCACCAGATAATTTTAATGAGAAAGCTCTTGGTAATATCTTAGGAAAGAAACCAGATGATTCTTTACAATTGGAAAAAGACAGGCAAATAGAACAAGAACATCTTCAGAAGGACAAAGTGAAGAGAGACAACTCGTTGTTTAATGAATTTGAGCAGATCGAAAAAGAGTTTAATAAGAAAAAGGAAATTAATAAAAAGAAGAAAGTTACAAAAATAGCACCAATTCCTATTTCTCTGATCGTTAGACCAATGACGCCTCCTTCTAAGAGAAATTTGAAAAAAGAAAAAGCCGATAAAGAAAGGGAACTTCGTAGGATAAGAGAAGAATTACCACCACCATTTGATAAAATTGGAAAAGAATCAAAATTTAGTCCAGTGAATCTTCCTGAAGAAGAAATGAATACTAAGACACCTGTAGATGAAATGAAAATACAGAGCCCCGAAGATGAATCAAAAGGTAAACCTTCTCAAGACGAATCTAAAAACAACATTTCTCAAGATACTACTCCATCAAAACCTTTCCCTCTCAATAAAGTTATAACCACTCCACCAAAATCATCCAACAAACCCACTGAAGATGAGATTAATGATGCTTCTTATAGTTCCTCCTCTACTAAAAACGAAGAATCATTAAATCAACCGGATGAAACGAATACTATTAACAGTCCTCTCAAACTTTAATAAATTCAATTAGTACTAACACTTTTTTAATTAGCTTAAAAATTTTAATTAACAAAAATGTATTGACAAATATGTATTAAATCTATGCAACTTTTTAATTAAAAAATAAAAACAAAGATGATCCTAAAATTTGATTTGTTTTTAAAACTATATTTAGACACCACTTGATTGACAACAGAAGCCAAAATTTGCTATGATTGGACATAAACTGCAAAAACTACCGTAAACCTTACTGTAAAATTGTTATATTTCAATTTTTTATTTAATCAAATTCTATAGACTCAAATCTCTGGTTAATTTGTTTAGAAAGGCTTTCTAATTTTTCTTCTACATCATTACCAGGAATGATAAACTTCATTTTCATAAGACCATAGAACAAATCATCCGTTTGATTTTTAATAGCAGCCCATGTCATTTTACTTCCATTTATGATCTTTTGAGCATTTTCAAAATAAGAGATTATATTTCTAAGCATCAGACGGGTTTTAATAAACGGACAAAAACTATCGTAATCAGAATATCCATTCTGCTGAAGAAAATCTTCTTTGATTAATTTTGATATATCAAGAATAAGTTTTTCAGTTTCAGAAAGAGCATTTTTACCGACAAGTTGTACAATTTCAGAAAGATCATCATTCATTTGAAGAATTTCCTTACACTTAGTCCTGTTTTTTATAAAACTTTCATCGACCTCTTCATAATATGGTTTTAAACTGTTATAATATTTAGAATACGATAGATTCCAATTTATAGAAGGAAAATGTTTACGCTGTGCAAGTTTCTTATCCAATCCCCAGAATACCTGGACGATACCAAGAGTAGCAGAGGTAACTGGATCTGAAAAATCACCACCAGGTGGAGATACAGCTCCTACTATTGTAACTGAACCTTTCCTATCTGGTGACCCAAGACAAGTCACAGCACCAGCTCTCTCATAGAAAAATGCTAGTTTAGCAGCAAGATAAGCAGGATATCCACTATCAGCAGGCATCTCTGCAAGTCTACCACTAATCTCTCTAAGAGCTTCAGCCCATCTAGATGAAGAATCAGCCATCATGGACACGTTCATTCCTTGATCTCTGATATATTCTGAAATGGTAATACCAGTGTAAATAGAGGCTTCTCTAGCAGCCACTGGCATATTCGAAGTATTTGCAACTAGAACAGTCCTCTTCATAATACTGTCCGATTTTCCTTCGACTGTCAGTTTAGGGAATTCCATAAGAACTTCACTCATCTCATTACCTCTTTCTCCACACCCAACATACACAATTGCATCCGAATTTGAGTATTTAGAAAGAGACTGCGAAATCACTGTTTTTCCACAACCAAAGGCTCCAGGTATAGCCGTTGTACCTCCTTGTACACACGGAAATAAACTATCTAAAATTCTTTGTCCAGTAAAGAGAGGCTGAGTTGCATTTATTTTTTCTTTAACAGGTCTAGGGATTCTTACTGGCCACGAGTGAAACAAATAAATTTTTTCTATGCCTTTTGGACCTTCAAATTCTGCTATTACATCCTGAAGTGTGTAGTTACCTCGTGTTGCTATAAAACTTATCTTTCCTTCTTTGTATGGAGGAATTAATATTTGTGTCTCAATAAGACTATTTTCAAAAGTTTTCCCAATTATATCACCTTCGCAAATGTAATCGCCTTCTTTCTTCAAAGGCACAAATTCGTATTCCCTATCACGTGATAAAGAAGGTACGTCTATACCTCGAGGAATATAAATACTTTTAGTTGTCTCATAAATGTCTTTGAGTGGTCTTTGTATTCCATCATAAATATTTTCAAATAAACCAGGACCTAACTCAGCACACAAAGGTTTTTTAGTTCTGATAATCACATCATCTACACACAATCCACTAGTCTCCTCATAAACTTGAATTGTGACCTTATCATTCTCAATCTTAATAATTTCTCCAACTAATCCTTCTGTACCTACTTTCACTAATTCATACATTGCACATCCAGACATATTTCTACCTACTACAACAGGCCCACTAATAGAATAAATTCTTCCTTCTTCACTTTCTTTTGTGTCATTAATGTCCAGATCTTTAAAAATTTTCTCTACGACATTTATTTGTGGTGCCATTTATAGGGCTGTCAAAAAAAATTGTTTTATAGAATTGGTTGATGATGAGATAAATGGAGAAGAAGATAGGATAATACAATAAAAATAAGAATTATGGTAAACTTAATGGATTTTTAATACATGAATCTATCCTTAAATACAAACATATTAAATATTTATCTTGGTAAAACATTAAATATTTCTTTCAATAAA
This sequence comes from Pachythone gigas, assembly GCA_018237685.1. Classification (NCBI taxonomy): domain Eukaryota; kingdom Metazoa; phylum Arthropoda; class Insecta; order Lepidoptera; family Riodinidae; genus Pachythone; species Pachythone gigas. Next base: position 37,179 of record DVZQ01000007.1, on the reverse strand, counting down.
ACATTAAATATTTCTCTTAATAAAACATAACATTTCTCTTAATAAAACATTTATTTGAAAAATCTTTTTCCTCTCTCTTCATCTAAAAACAATTCAGTTACTTTATTAACATCTTCCTCATCGACTTTTTCTTTGTTCAACCTTCTTCTTCGTATTTCTGATAGGGCCAAAACATCAAACATATATCGAATTCCTGAAGTATTTCCAATCTCAGCCAACTTATTTACAGCCAATTGGTCTATAGGATTTTTTATTACGTTCATGAGAATGTTTTTAATGTCATCATTAGTATATGTTTCAGTAGAAATAACTAAACATTTATCCAAAAAGTCTCTTGGTATCTCTAAAGAGTTTTTATTAACAGGCTGAAGATAACTCAAAATGATAATTGGTGAATAAGAATCTTCTAAAACTTTGTTTAAAAAATTAAAACATTCTGCATCTAATCTTTGAGCTTCATCAATAAACAACACACCTCTTTTTAATTCAGCTTTTCCTTCTAAACCCCATTTCTTGACTTTATCATTGACTTCTTCTCTAACGTCACAACTAATTTCAGAACTATGTCCTCCGAATAAAGTTAAATATCCGTGTGTCCTACTGTTTATAGCGTCTATGTCGTGTAATGAGACGTACTGAACTTCTTCTAGGACTTTAAAGAGCTCACCCTCAGGACAAGGCAAAAATTTTACATCTCCAAGGAGTTGAGGATCGTGTTTAGAAGAAGTAATTCCTAATTTAATTATCTTTCCTCTTTCTTTGATGATTTGGATAATATCACCAATGCAAACTTTTTCTCTTTCTATCTGTTCTCTCATATTAGAACCAATTTCAAATACAGACTCCATGTCAACAGTTTTTAAAACAATTTTAGAGGATGATACAGAAACAACCTCTCCTTCAATAATCCTTACATTTTCTTTTATTTTTAATCCAATTGTTTTTCTTATGTTTTGTCTTAGTGTCTCTGCTTTACTTAAATTTTTACTGTAAATTTCAGATGAGCTAATACTATTAAAAATAAAATCATTTCCTAAACTTTTTGATAAACCAAATGCAAGGGCTGACTTTCCAGTGCCAGGCGGTCCTTTCAAAAATATGATTTTGCCTGATTTATTACTTTCTACTAATCTTTTAACGTATAATAATGCTTTTCTTGCTTTTATTTGTGCCACAAATCCGTCTTTATTATACTCAATTACATTATTAGACTCACCTAGTCCTTTAATATGAGAATGTATTCCTGTTCTTTCTAGAGAAGAGATATTATCGGTATTCATAGGGGTCGTAATTTACAAAAAATATTTTTTCAATTGAATTAAAAAATTGCCCATTAAATGTTAAAAAAATCTTTAAAATGTAAACAATCACAAAGTTATTCAGTTATACGAAGGGTTTGTAATGGTACGTTTGGTTCGGTTTATGAAGTAATTGATTCTAAGACAAAAAATAGATACGCCATGAAAAATTTAATAAAAAATATGTGTTTTGATACAAATGGTTTTTCTATTTTGTATCTACGAGAAATAACAATCCTTAAAAAAATCAATCATAAAAACATAATTAAATTAATTGAGGTCACGAAGGGGACAGAAATTACCGATTTATCTCTGGTTATGGAATACTGTGATATGGATTTAAAATCTTTAATTTATACAGTTAAAAGCATTCCTTATGTTGTTGCTAAATTTATTTTTAGACAAATTTTAGAAGGTGTTGCTTTTTTGCATTACGAGAAATTACTTCATAGAGATTTAAAACCTTCTAATATACTTTTAAATAGTGATGGAACTGTTAAAATTGGCGACTTTGGGCTTACTCGTTATTATAAACCTAATATGACAAATTTGGTAGTAACACTTTGGTACAGGTCGATAGAACTTCTACTCGGATGTGATAATTACGACTATTCTATTGATATTTGGTCACTGGCTTGTATTTTTGTTGAAATTGTTAATGGTAAACCACTTTTTGCGGGTGAAGGAGAAATAAATCAAATTCATGAAATTATTACACACCTTGGAAATATAAAAAAAGGTGACTTTGTAGATTATGAACTAGAGCACTTAAATCTAATTAAAGATAATGGCATCCATGTTTCTTCTAAAATGGACTCTAAGCTTGTATCTATTTTAGATAATGATCAAATTATCATTAAAAACATGCTCAATTACAATCCTAAAAAAAGAACAAGTGCTGCAGAATTATTAAAAACTTCTTTATGTGACAAAAACTCTGAAACAGAAGGCAGAGAGTTTTTTAGAAATTTTTGTAAAAAATAAAAACGAACAACCCTATGAATATGGAGGACAAACTAGAAAAATTTAAGAAAAATATCGTAGATTGTGAAATTCTACTGAGAAAATTAGATAAAAAGTCAAAAATATTGACATTAAACATAGATACATCGATAATGACCTATAAAAAGCAACAGTAAATATAAAAAAAATTTACAAAGTTATTAACAAAATAAAATAAATTTTATGTATGATTATTTATTATTTAATGGTCGTATCCATGTTCATGAGTATCTTCTTCTGGAATAGCGTGAATCAACCTGACAACATCAGGATGTTTCCAACCAATTACACCAGGCTCAACTCCTACGCATTTACTACAGAATCTGCATACATTAGAAAACACTCTATCGACAGGTAATGCTCCATCAAGATACAATTCAGAGAAACCACTTATAGCCTCAAGAATGGTAGATTTAATACTTGTTCTTGTAGCATCTGCTCCTTGCCAAAGCACTCCCATTATTCTACCACAGTTTAGGTTACTCATTATTTTCATTGTTTCAAAACTACTTGTTAGTTGTGGACAGGTCCAGACAAAGAGACGTAATCCCATACTATCTTGGTAGACATCTTTAAGTTGTTTAAATGTCGAATCTAATCGGTCCATGACAGGATCCCTAATTTCGCAAGAAGTGTCAAAACTATTTGTATCAATAAAATCTTCTGCTTTGTAATGTTTCAGACCAATGACTATTTGAGCTCCTAATCTCGCTAAATCTGTATTTAATTCATTTGCTATAGTTCCAAAATAACTTAAAATAGCATCTCTTTCTTTTAAATTCATTCCTAACTTTGGTTTGGCTGCATCTGCGATTGCTTGAATTGCATAGTTTTGGAGATGAACATTTAACTTGATATTGTAAGTGTAATCATCATTAGTACATCGTATTTCATCCATTGGACCAGTTTCTTTTTCTGTTAAGACATGGGAAGGAAATTTACCATACTCTTCATCTGTCTGACCATTAAGACTGTAGTCTCCTATATCAGAGCTTTCTTCTTCATAATCAGCAAGCCTTCCTTCCAAAGATCGAAATAGAAACAAGTAAATTAAACCTTTTATCATTTGTTTTTTACAAGTTCTTGTTTTTATATTTAATTACGAAACAGTCTAAAACTTCTGTTTCATAAAAATCAGTTTTACAAATATCGAATAAGTGTTTAATTTGAATCAAAAAAGAAAATGAAGGATTTTTGTTGATATTTAGTTAATGAAAATTATTGAAATGAAGCGAAATTAATAAAAAAAAAACAAGAACACGTTTGATTATACAAAAAAAAATGTCATGGCCAATTGAAATTTTTTCAGTTATTAAATTTGTTGACACTTAATTTTAAGTTTTATGCTTTATAATGATTTATTATAAATAAATTTAGATTGAAACTTGAGAGATAGACATAAATAGTTTGAATTATATTTGATATTTATAACAACAATAAGATTTATAGTTCACTACTAATGTTTATCTCTAAAAACAATAAAAACGTAATCATTACACGTTAACTATGATAATGCAATGGTTATGTAAAACTTAAACATGTTATTTACAAACGAAGAGTCATAATTGACATTTTTTTAAAGCTTATTTTTTAGGCTAAGGTCAAATTAAAAATTTTATGATACACGTTTAGCCCTAGTTATACTTTTTATTATGTAATTGTATCGCATATCTAATTCTTTGCATTATATTAATAAACATCATTTTTTTTAGTTTACATTACTTTTTATAATAAGGGAAATTGGATAAAAAAGATTCGTTTTTTAGTTTAAAAATTAAAAAGAGTTTATAAATTTAGAATGTGCAATTTTATGTGACCTCTTTAACATAAAGCAATTGTCATTTTACGTTAAATGTGATATCGCAGGTAGATGCGTGTCGCGATGAAAAAAGATTAAAATCATTTTAAACTCTCTTATAATTTCATAAATTGATTTCTTAGTTTAAAAACTTTAAGCATTGCTAATTAAAGCACTAAACACATCAAAGTTATAATATTTTATAATCTTTTTAAGATCAGTTCGTACTAAGAATATAAATTTTTGATTTATACGTGGGTAATTGCAGAATAAATGTAATTAAAAACAAATATTGCTTTCGAATTAAAAATGTGACAATGAATTTAAAATAATTACAAAGAATACTAAAGACAAAAATTATGAAAGAATATTGTTTTAAAGTTTATAATTAATTAATCAGCTTAAATAAAAGTTACGAACAAAACATAAGTCAATCACACAATCAAAAAACATTTATTAAAAATCAAATCTATTTATCTTAGTATATATTAATCTAACTTCTTGGCTGTCTTTAAAACATTAAACAGTGCCAAAGAATTGTCTCGATCTATTTTCTTAATAAATTTATCAATTATAGAAGTAAGTTTCTGAGAATTTGTATTAGAAGTACAAGAATATTCCAAATTTTTTAGTAAAGAGTAGTATAAGACCTCTTTTTGTTTGATCTCTTGGAATAAATTAAGAAACTGTACAGATCTGTTCTTTATGATCTGTGTAGAATCACAATCCGCTCCTTTAATTTTATTACCTTTACACAAATCTAAAAACACATTTATGCTTTGTTCTTCTACAGTTGATCCGAAAATAACAAAATCAATGTTTAAATTTTGTATGACTTCATTAAAATTAATTAAATCTTCGATATTAACAAATTTAGAAAAGTCTTTAAAATCAAATGAATTCTGTTGTAAATGTATATCATCAGAATCTAAAACACTAAAACCGTATTTATCAAGTCTTGAATTGTCGATTTCATTAGTGTCTGTACGAAATCCAGCAAAAAAATGAATTCCTTTGTTTTTGTAATTTGACAAAACTTCTAATAGAACAGATGCACTTAAACCTCCATCATGGATTACAAGTATCTTGCTCTTGTATGGTAATTTTCTTAACGGTCTATGACACTTCATTTCAAACATTTTTATGAAGCAATTATTACAATAATTTAGTTTGTTTATCTTGATATGTGGTTTTATGTTACATAGCGTACATAACTTTTGTAATTCCATGGGATGAAAATTAGTAAAAAATTTATTATTAAAAATTAGATATTGAATTAAGATAAAATTTATACAAAAAATAAATATCATGATGTGATACTTATAAATTATTGTAATTATAAATTATTACCGTGCTTAATCTACCAAAAAAAAAACAAAACATGCATTAAACTATTATTTTTATTTACAAATTAACGAACAAATCATTATCATGTGGACATTCAACAATAACTTTTTTATCTTTGACATGTAAAACTTTGTCAAACAATTTAATTAACTCTAGATTATGTAAAATCATCACAACAGTCGAGTCCTTACGTTCGTTAAGAATAAACTTTAATATTGCCTCTTCTGAATGTTTATCTAAAGCCGCAGTTGGTTCGTCCATAATAAAAATAGGTGAATTTTTAAGAACAGCTCGAACAAGTAATATTTTCTGCCTTTCACCACCACTTAAAAGACTTCCTTTATCTCCTACTTTTGTTTGATATCCATCGTCTAAACGCGTAATAGAGTCATGTACACCTATTCTTTTACAAACTTCATGAGCTTCATCTATGTTAACGCTTTTATTTCCGTACATTATGTTGTATTCGACAGTCTCATTAAAAAGAAATGATGTTTGAGGAACATAAGAGATTAAAGATCTGTATGATAAATCTGTAATATTTCTAATTTCTACATTATCAAAGTTTATTTCGCCTGAATAAGACTCAAACTTCATTAACATCTTTATAAGTGTTGATTTACCAGCACCATTTTTACCAACAATTGCAACCTTCTCGCCTTTATTGATTGTAAAATTAATATCTTCGAGAATCATATTATATTCATAGTAAAAAGATACATCTTTAAAATCAATAGATTCTTCAAGACTGTGTTTTATGACATCCTTTTTATAATCATCTTTCACATCCTCAAATGATGTCTTTACATTCATAATAGCCTGCGTAAATCGAGAATAGAAGAATCCTAATTGACCTAAATTAGCAAATAAAAGCTTGTTAGTTGTGAGATACAATGAAAAATTTGGACCTGTTAATTTAGTTGTATGCCATTCATAACTACTTGCAAGTATAACTAAGAAGATTTGAAGAACAAAAGTAAGTTTGTTTACCATAAACATAAAACTTAAAGATATCCACAATCTATTACAATCTTTTTCTACAGCTGAAACTGCATTACTGTATTTAACTGTCTCATATTCTTCTTTTTTATATGATAAAATAGTTTCATGATTGATTAAAGAATCTTGTAATACATTAGAGCAAATTTGTTGTGATAAATTGTAATCGTGTCTAATTTTTGTTCTCCAATGTACTATTGCTATGGTACTTACAATGAACAATGCAACAGTAAACATTATTATAGATAAGATAACTAGACCTAATTGATTCATAACATTATACGAGGTCAATATAATAGCAAAAACTATTGGAATTATATTAAGAAAAGAAACTTCTACCAATTCACTTATAGCTTTACTCTCCCTATCAATTACAGTTTGTATTTCTCCACTGCCTAAATGTGAATACGCACCCAATTCCATCTTAATACATTTTTCAAACACATTCTTACAAGTTAATCTATACACTCTTTGAACTGGTATAGAAAATACAAATCTATTCATCATTGAAATTGTGGTCCAAGTAAATAAAACAAGAGTATTTATCGATAAAATTGAATTTATGTTTTGACTTTCTTGTATTTTCTTAGTAAGTTCTTTGGCAGTGTTAGCTACATAAATTTCTAATAATGAAGCAATGAAGGTAGAGAATAAGATTATAAAACAGAAATATCTTACAAATGGTTTTGAGAAAACGTACGTCGAGAATATGCCTTTTATTATCGCACTATTATCTAAAACTTTTCCTTTCTGTTTGATAGATTTCATTAAGCCCTCATTTGTTTTTTATAAAAATAGCTAACTTTAAATTAAACAAACTCAATTTGACAGGTGTTTAGAAGCTTGCAATAAAAATTTTTACAGTTAGTGTGTGTATTTTTGTATTTGATGCATTTAAATTAAAACGAGTTTACAAAATCTATTCATACGGAAAGTATCTAACATTTATAGATACCGTTAGTAATAAAGGCCTTAAAAACAAATTTATTTTTTTAAATGTAATTTACAGCGAGCAACTTTACATAAAAATGTTTTGATTATCAAGTTTATGATATTTTTATCTTCTTTTAAACATCATTATCTCTTTATAATAATTTTTTATATCACCCACAATGAAGAGATTCAAGATTATTTACGATCCAGAATTTTCTAGAAAGAAGTTTATGTTCACAAATCTTAACTTAGAACGTATAAATCCACCAATTACCATTTCCAGAGAGAAGCCTATTGAAGAAGAGATTGTTTTTAATTCAAAGAAAAAAAGTGAACTTGTTGAATACGAGGATGATGAATATAAAAAATTAAAAGCTAAAGAAGCTTGTCCTCTTTTAATAGAAGATTGTGATAATGTAAGTTATATTGGCAAGTTACAGACTTTTAATAACAACAACTCAACTTATTTTACTTTTCATCGAGAAGGAGATGAAATGTATATTACTCCAATACGAAAATGGTATCGTTTTACCCAAAAAATCACATCTCTTGATAATATTGATGATGATGATCTTATGAAGATAGCACCAGACATTCCTAACATTCCAACAAATGTAGATTCGGACAAAGAAGAAATTGATTATGAAGATGAGTTTGATGACGATGAAGGAGAAGATTTCAATTTTAAAGTATCAGAAGAAAAGAAACTTAGTAAAGCTGGACAAAAACTAAGGAACATTGTAGAAAATTTAGAGAAAGAATCTGAAAGTGAAGAAGAGGATGAAGATGAAGTCGAAATTAAACAAAAAAAGTTAACAAATGATGAAATAAGAAAATATTTCATAATTAAATCTATGCCTTTAAGAGATTTGATTAGAGAATTAAAAAAGTCCTACGACTTGGACACAGAAGAAAAGAAGATTTTAAAAAACTTTATATCAGAAAGTTGCACATACGAAACAGATCCAAACACAAATGAAAAGGTTTTAAAACTAAAAAATTGAATAAAATGTGTACAAAAAGTTTTTAAACTAAAGAATTGAATTTAAATGTGTAAAAAAAGCTTTAAACTAAAAAGATTGAATTTAAATGAGTACAAAAAGCTTAAAAGTTGATGTTTGAAGTAAAATGTGTAAAAAAGCTTAAAAGTTGATTGTTTTAATTAAAATGAGTTTAAAAAGCTTTAAAATTGATTGTTTTTATTTAAAATTTTTTTTATTTTATTTTGATATTTTTTAATGACCCCTTTCCCTTAATGGACGAAATTTTAGAGCATTTTCTTTGTAATTTTTTAAAAAATAATGGATTTGAAATTGTAGAAAGAAAAGCTTTACTCATCCTTAAAGAAGCATTAATCTCAAGAATGGAATCTTATTTTAGGTGTATGAACTCGTATAAAACTTTAGGTTTAAAACAAGGTCCTACAGGAATAGATGCTTTAAATTTAGTAAAACAAGAGAAAGATACTAATTTTAAAATACTTAAAACTAGTGAAGCAGTGACTTATGAAGAACCACAGATAGAGGTAAAAACTGAATTCACCAGTCCATTAGCTAATACAGTGGAGAGATACATTCATATTTATGACTTCATGCCTCCTTTTCCTCCTACACATACTTTTAAACAAACTTATTTAAAATTAGATACCAAAGAAAACAAATCATTTTCTGTAAAAAATCGCTTAGAACAAAGTTTAAGATCTGAGGGTAATCTTTTGAAACTTATAAAATCATCTGGATCACTACCTCCTTTTATTAATTATCTTTATAAGAGAAACAGATACAATTAAAAATATATCATTCAATAATAAATTTAATGTAGATTAAAATAGTTCAATTGATAAAATTTTAATTAAATTTATTTTAGAATATCCTACTTTCTTTATATTTACCTACAGAACTCCTTTACAAATTCCTTTCTTATCGTTTTCAATAACTCAAAAAAGCTTGTTTCTTTTTTTAACATAAAATTAATTTTTTCTATGCTTAATACTTTTGGATAAACTTCTATTATGTTGTATCCGTCTGTTAAATCAAGGACAATATAACACTCAAAGTTCTCATCTCTACACGTTTTATTAAATACAATTTTCAAAATATTATCTTTTACAATTTTAAAATCAATTCCAAGGTATTTCCTGTATTCATCGACTTTAAGACCTAAAGCTTCTTCTTTTTCTTTTTTAATCTTCTCCATTGAATATATTTTCTTTTTTAAATCTTCGATTTTGTTTTTCTTTTCTCTACAACTCTCTGCTAACTCCTCGTAAATTATTTCATTCTTCTCGATACGATCTCTAAGATCACTACATTCTTTTTCTAAAGTATTAATTGTTTTATCATCATCTTCAATTAGTAAATTTATGGAATTCCTTTCTTCAATAAGTTTCTGGTTTGTCTCTTTTTGGTCTTCTATTTCTTTGTTTATCTTGTCTTTTTGATTTTTTAATTCACATTGTTCAAATTCAATTTTACGCTTTAATTCACGAATAGATTTCTCTACGTACTCTTTCTGTTCACAAAGATCATTAAGAGTTCCTTGGATGATACTTTCAATATTATTTGTATTGTTTAATTGTTCTGACATTGACGGTTAAAAAATGTAAAAATTAAATGTTAACCAAATAATTAAGCAATACTTAAACTTTTGTGGAATTAAATTAATTTAAAGTCAATCCTCAGTCTGTTTATCCACACACTTTTCTTTTTATTCGTTTTTGGAGGGAAATTTTCCCTCTCTTTTCTTTAAATTTTTTGTTTTTTAAATTTTTCATGATTCGTAAATTAGACAAAAACATTTCTGAATTTATTAAATCACAGCAATACATTCAAAATACGTACACAATTGTTAAGGAACTCGTAGAAAATTCATTGGATGCTAAATCTAAAATTATTAAAATAACGGTCGAAAAGAACCAAATAACAGTTGATGACGATGGAGAAGGAATAGAAAACTTAGAAAATATAGGAAAAGAACATTACACTTCCAAAGAACTTACTTCTTATTCTGCTCTTGGCCTTGTTGATCAAGGAAATGGAGTTTTAGATAATGGATATCGTGGTATAGCACTTAGTGCAATTAGGCACTTGTGTGACTTAGAAATTACATCAAAATACAAAGATAATGTTATTGCATTTAAAAAAACCTTTTTAAATGGAAATTCAAATTTGATTATCGAGAAATCAATTCGAAACCAAGGAACATTTATAAAATTTTTTAATCTTTTTAGAGATTGTAAAATAAGACGCATTCAAAACGAGAAAAGTTTTAATAAAAATATAAAAATGATTAAGGAACTTCTTGAATCATACGCTTGTGTCTATGATGTTCATTTCTTGTTTATTTTCAAAGGAAAACAAATACTTAATTTAAAAGGACACAATTCCTTAAATGATTATATCAACAAAAAATATAATTTACATTTAAAAAGTTCTTTACTAAGAGATAATAAGAATTTTTATTTCTTTCTCTTGCCTTTTACGGAAGACAATCCTAATCAAAAGATATTTCTTGATAAAAGAGTTGTAAGTTCAGTAAAAATTACTAAAATAATCAAAGATACGTACAACTTATTTTATGAAGGAAAACCAACATTTTTTTTGAATTTAAAAGATACAGCTGATTATAATTTATCGCCTGATAAAATGGAATTTATAATAAAAAATGAAGAAGAGATAATAAGAACGTTAAAAGATGAGATAAGAAGGTTTTTTAGAGATCAACATTATGTGGAAAGTAGTATTAAAAACAAAGAAGAAATAGATAATGTGAGAGAGAAAGTTAATAAGCCAGTTGAATGTATTTCTCTATCAGAAGAAAGAGACAATGTGGATTTAACAGGTTATGGTTCAATGGATTGTATTACTACTCCAATTTCTAATGATACATACCAAGAAATGTTCAATGATGTTACAGTCATAAAAAACAGGGATAATTTGCCTGAAAATTTTGAAGTTGAAGATACTTTAATTTCAAATTCAGACAAAACTTTTGTTGACACTTCGATTTCAAGTGACTTTATTTCTTCACCAATGTTAAAAAATATAAATTTGAGATTGCAAACGAAAAATGAACAAAAAAATACAATGAGCGAATATCTTGATAGTCCAAAAAGTGAGAAATACCAACAAACTGAAGATGATACTAGTATACTTAAGAATTATAATGATGAACCTAACGTTGATTATAATAATACAATGGATTTTAACACAACAACTAGTTTAGATTTGATTACAAATGCTTTTTCTCATTTAAAATTTATAAATCCTTTTACTGACAACATTCACATCATAAAATCGGATTTTTTTAGAATGAAAGTTATAGGACAATTTAACAAAGGTTTTATTTTAACTAGTTTAATTAAAGATGATAGAAATTTGCTTTTATTAATCGACCAACACGCTGCTGATGAAATTTATAATTATGAAATTTTGAAAGCAACAATGAAAATAAACAAACAAAAGCTTTTGATTCCTATCAAAATCAATCTTAGTCCAATCGATGAACTGTATTTACAAGAGAAAAGTATAGAGAAATGGGGATTCGAAATTAAAAATAATGAATTGGTGGCTGTACCACAATTAGGAGAAATTTTATTTGGAATTAGTGATTTAATGAATATAATTGAAAATTTAAAAAATGACAAATGTGAATTTGAAAGGTTACATGACATCTATGCCACTAAAGCTTGTAGATCAAGTGTAATGATAGGGGAAAGTTTATCTTATTCTAAAATGTGCAGTATAATAGAAAATCTTGGGAGGATCGTAAATCCATGGAAGTGTCCACACGGGAGACCGACTTTTATTATTCTAAAAGAATTGTAAAATAAAAAATTCAAATTTAAAAAATCAATTTATCAACAAACAAAAATTAACTTAAATTTTACATCTAAAAATAGGGGTCAAATGGAAGAGGTGACAAATAAAGATGTATTGTATAATTCGATTGTCACATATGGGTACAATATACCTTACATTAGATACACAGTAGGACCAGTTTTAATATTTACAATAATTGGTGCGTTTTTAGAAGTACATTCTAGTCATTTAGCAAAAGATGTTACAAATGATTTAGTAGAATCTCATGGAATTACTAAGAATATTCTTTTGTATATTTTATGTCTTAGTGGAAATATCGTAGTAAATGAAGGAACTGCAATGTTTTTTAGTGGTCCTATTCAATATATTTATAAATTGGTTGGCGTAGAAGCTTTTAAACATTACATTTCTCAAGACATGGAATCTAATAGTAAGATTGGCAATGGAGAAATACAAATGATCATAGAAAGAAGAAGTAGAGCTTATGGAGATATCATTGAATATACTTTTACTGCATTAATACCTGTAATAATTTTATCTTTTACTGCTTTTTGTTCTGTATATTTTAACCTTGGTAGAGATGCCTTGTTTGTAATGGTTGTATCTGGAATAATTTACGTAATAGTAACAGTAAAATTTTCAATAGATAGAATGAGAATAAGAAAATCGTATAATAGATCTATGGATGTTTCTTCTAATAAATTACAAGATTTATTGGCTAATCAAGAAACAATAATAGGATATAATAAACAGGAAGAAGCTATAGAAGATTATGACAACACACAAAAACCTGTTGAATCAGAAGCCGTTAAAAGTTTAGGAAATTTATACTGTTTGTATTGGTTACAAAAACTTATTTTTATAGTTCAGGGTTGCGTAATTATAATTTTAGGTGTGTACGGTCGTTTGTCTTCAAAAATAAGTGCAAAAGAATTAGTTTACTACATTTCAATATCTAAAACATTAAATACTGCATTAGCTGAAATGGGTAGACTTTATACAACGTACGTTCAAGGATTTTTAAATGCTAAATCTGGCCACTTTAGAAGACATAATGATGTTAATGATGAAGTTGCAGTAAGAAATATTACGCTTGAGAAATGTATTGAATTTAAAGATGTCTCATTTGCTTATAGAAAAAGAAATTTATTTGATAAAATTTCATTTAAAATTAACAAAGGTGATAAAGTAGCAATTATAGGGAAGAATGGAACAGGAAAGTCTACTTTATTGAAAGTTATGCTTAAATTTTATGATCATGAAGGAGAAATATTCTTAGATGATGTTAATATCAAAAATATCCATGAAACACACTATCGTAAAGTATTCTCATACGCAACTCAAAACACTTTTTTATTTGATGGAACAATTAAATATAATATTCAATATGGAAACAAAAGTGCCACAGATCAAGAAATATTTGAATTAGGTAAGAAAATAAATATACACGATTCAATTAATAATCTTAGTAAAGGCTATGATTCAAATGTTGGAGAGAGAGGCAGATTATTGTCAGGAGGAGAAAGGCAAAAGGTTCTGTTTATGAGAGCTTTACTTAAAGATTCGAAAGTATTATTACTAGATGAACCAACTTCTGCTCTAGATAAAGTGGCTGAAAATGATGTCATTTGTAAAATTATGGAAGAGTATTCAGATAGAACAATTGTAATGATACTACACAATTTAGATCTACTACATAAATTTAATAAAGTTTTATTATTAAAAGATAAGAAAGTTCTAACAATAGACGATGTGAAAATGCGAATGGAAAATGAACCAGAATTTCTTAAAAGCGCTTTTTTATCTCAATAAAATTTTATATAGAAAACAAAAATATTTGACAGGGGTTTGTTAAGTTTACAGTTTCCTAATTTGGAAATAATTTGTAATTTGTAAAACACCATCTCTTTGATGAATCATAAATCTTTTAAAACTATTAACTTCTTCCTAGAAAATAATTTAGATTAATTAAATCTTAACAATTTCAAATTTTCTATGCAACATTATAAATTTTTAATTGTTTTTTTATGTTTTTGTTTGTTTCATGTAATTAAATCTACAAAATATCTGCGTCGTGTTTCAGTTTGTTTTTAAAATTTAAAAAAAAATAAACACCATAAATCAGATGGCGAAAATATCGAATTTTGAGATTTTTTATGAAGTGTTTGTAAACAACGTGCTATGCTTACCACTGGTACGATGTCTAATATTTCCAACTTTGTTAGCAACTATCACAGCCGCATTTTTAGAAGTTCAAGTAAGTGAAGTTGTCAGAGTTTTATCAAAAAACATTAGCGAAAAGAAAGACTGTAATGAAGCTTTAAAATATTATTTTTGCTTTGTCTTAGCCTCTGCTTTCTTAAGTGAAGTTGTTGGGTTTGTTTTTACAGGTGTAATACAATACATTTACAGGACAATTAATAGGCGTACTTTCAGACAATTTATTGCTATGAGTCCTAAAAAATTTAATCAACTCGGAAGTGGAGAAATACAGGCTATAATTGAAAGAAAGAGTAGAGCATCATCTGAATTAGTTGAGGTATTGATTGTTAATGTGTTTCCTGTTATTTGTACTTTGACTTTTGTTTCTTTTGCTGTGTTTATGAAACTTGGTTTGTATCCGTGTTTTCTTATAATTAGTTCTGTATTTATCTACGCTTTCATTACTATTTTAATTGCTATTTGGAGAACACATATAAGAAGGAGATTGAACATTGCAGAGAATAAAACAACCAACAAATTACAAGATAGCCTTATAAATCATGAAACTATTTACTCTTATGGAACTACGGAATTTGAAGTTAAGCGCTACGATGAAAAACTTAAAGTTATTCAGTCAAATGCAAATTCTCTTTGGAGAGCTTTGTACGTGCTAAATTTTGCCCAGAAAACTATTTTTTTACTTCAAAGTACTTTCATTATTCTTCTAGGAGTTAGAGGTTACCTTACTAATTCAATGACACCATCAGATCTTGTATTTTATATTTCGATTTCTAGAACGTTAAATAACTGTCTTGGTAATTTAGGATTCATCTACTTAAGATTTTCACAAGCAATGTTAAATGCTAAATCTACATTTGAAATATCTAAAAAGAGTAAGATTTGTAAGAGTATACTTCCCTTGGCCACATTTAAAGATAGACTTAGCCTAATTGATGTCAATTTTTATTATGATAACAAATTAATTTTTAAAAATTTAAATTTTGAAATTAAAAACGGCGAAAAAGTCGCAATTATCGGAAGAAATGGTGTTGGTAAGTCTACATTAATTAAATTACTGTTAAGATTTGAGAAGTACGAAGGAAGCATTACATTAGATGGAAGAGATATTCAGGAAATTGATGAAGAATCATTTAGAAGCACAATGTCTTATATTCCACAAACATCATTTTTATTCAATGAATCAGTTGCTTTTAATATTAAATACGGTAATGAAAACGTATCTGATGAAGAGATTTACAGATTATCAAAACATTTTAATTGTTATGAAACATTTGCTAATCTCGAAAATGGTTTTGAAACAAGTGTTGGAGAACGTGGTAAATTGTTAAGTGGTGGTGAAAGGCAAAAAATTCTAATAATGAGAGCTTTGCTCAATAAAAAGAAAATATTTGTTCTTGATGAACCAACTTCGGCTTTAGATAAAGATTCAGAACTTAAGGCAATTGGTTCTTTGTTGTTTGAAGAAGATACAACTGTCATAATGATCATACACAATCTTGAACTAATTAATAAATTTGATAAAATTCTTTTTATTGACAACAACAAAGTAGAAACAATAGAAAACAACACAGATTATTCAAATTTAGCTATTCAAGGACTAGATGATTTTTTAAAATCTAAAAAGGTAACTACAATTTATTAAACGAAATTTTTAGGAAAAAATATTTTTATATCAACAATCATTGTATAGTTTTTGTATTTTCCGATTTTTTCTTATTCAAGACTGCCTCAAAATCCTCAAGTCTTTTACTCGTATCATCAAAGCTTTTTTTAAGTCTTTCTTTCTTCTCAGGATCCTTTTCTTTTTCTATGTCAAGTTTTAAATTGATCATTTTTGATTTAATTTCTTCTAAAGGTGAATTAGAATTTTCACCAAGTTTACTTTGTAGAAGATCAATAACTTTCTTTTGTTTCTCTATAACTCTCTTCTTTTCTCGACTGGACTCTGTAAGTTTTTTATATTCACTGGATATCAAAACACATTCTTTTTTTAATTTTATATTAATCTCATTCAGTTTATTGACTGCATCAGAAAACGATACATTCTCATCTTGAAGTCTTTTAATCATCTTTTTATTACTCTCTACTGTCTTATTAAGTGTTTTTATATCATTATCGGTTTTTATAATATCCAGGTCTTTAATTAATTTCTTATTTTCACTGTTAATTTCTACAAAATTTTCAAAAATTGATTTTAAAAAAATATCTACATCTTCTAATTCAAAAACTGCGTCTTTTGTTTCTGCATTCATTGAAATTTGATACTTAGAATTTACTCCATTATAAACTATCATAAAATCTCTAATTTTATTTTTAAGTGTCAAATTTATATTGCTTAAAACTTTGGAAAAATCTTTTTCATCTTTAAGCAGTAATTCCAAGATATTATCATAATCATTTTTAATCTTTTGAATTTCCGTTATTTCATTTTTAATTTGTGAAATAACAGGAGGAAACCCTTCTAAAATTGACTTAATTGAAGAATAAGAGATGTTTTGAATGTCACCATCAGATAACATTTTTCTAGTTTGCTCCAAAATATAACTATTATCATTCTCTTTAGCTTTTTGGTAAATTTCAGTTATTAATTGTCTATCAATAAATCTTCTATCCATTAAGTCATCTAATTTACTATTTAATTTGTTAAAAATATCGTAAATATTTGACAAATAAACCATATCGTCTTTGTACATAGTTTTGTTACTTTCATTTAAAGTTTCATCTAATAGAGCAGGATCTTCTATATGCAAAATATCAAGAGAAGGATCGTAATTACCTTCATTATTGTGTACATCCTCATTAATACTAAGACTTCGAATATCACTTAGTAGTTTTTTATTCAAATTTAAAATTGATGGATCCATAGACATAATTTCTTTTTCTTTGCTAGTAGAAAGGCTTTGGTCAGTTTTATTCTTTACAATTACATTCTCTCCTGAATTAGAATCACTGTCAAATGGATCATCTGCTAAGTTTTCTAGTGGTTTGTCATTAATATTGTCACTCATATTTATTGGGCCTAAATATATTTTGAAAGGTTTATTCGTAAACATTGACATAAGAAAATTTGAAGCAGAGACATTTAAGTTTTGAATCAAATAAATACAATTTAGTTTAATTGAAGACTGGATCTGTTGCAAAAGTACTAGAGAATATTTAAGATTTTAAAGAATAAAAACTTTGAATCTACTCTTTGAGTGAAGCTGGTTATGAAGACTTTAAGTACACTCAAAGTCTAAAAAGTTTTTTCTTTAAACAGGAAAGGACTTAAGCCCAGAAGAGACACGGTCGAAAAGATTTATTCAAAATCATCCTACAAATTAATTTTTTTATCTTAAACACGAAATTGATTATCAGTTTCACTTTTTGTTGTCTCAGAAAAGATTTTTTGTCATAAAAAATTTAATTCTGACTAACGAAATTTGCCCATGGAGGAAAAAAGAACGATAATTACTGGTGTGGTTGCTCATGTTGACCATGGAAAAACAACGTTAATAGACAGTCTTATAGCAACTCAAGGCCGTATATCTAAGTCTTTAGCCGGGGATCTTAGGTATATGGATTCTCGAACGGATGAACAGGCGAGAGGAATCACTTTAAAGTTAAGTGCAATTACTTTACGAAATAATGACACAGAACACGTTATTATTGACACACCTGGTCATGCAGATTTTGAATTTCTAGTAGAAAACAATTCTGTTTTATCTGATTGTTTTTTAATTCTTATAGACGCCATAGAGGGAATAACTCCTCGGACTTATTCTCTAATCAATTACATTTCTCACGAATCTACAATTTTAGTAATCAACAAAATAGACAAAATTGATGATGATTCAATGGCTTTCTCGGTAATTTCTGATATCATAAAATTTGCTAATGCTATGATAGGAGAAGATATTTTTGTTTGGGAACATAATAATGTGATTCTAAGTTGTGCTACTATGTGTTACGGAATAAATTATCACCAATCTATAAAATTAATCGGTAAAGATCGATCTTCTCTTAAAGGAACGATTCAGTTTATAAATTATCTCAACAATAAAATCAATGTGAATGATGTCGATAAAATTTGTGAAAAATTTAAAGTTAAAATTAGAAATCAAAAAAATATTTTATCAACAGTTATGCCCCTTGGAGATGTTGTTTTTAATTCGATCGAATCAATTTATTCACAAGAAAAACTTTTTAGAAACATTATTTCACAAAAAACACCACTTAGATTAGATAAAAATGTTTTTGATGAAGATACAGTTTTATTTGTTTCTCTTGCGATCTTAAAAGATCCTAAAATCTACACTAAAGACAACATGCTGTTTATGTCAAGACTTTTTAAAGGAAAAATAAGTGTTGGTGATATTTTAAACAATATTAACGAAGAAATTATAATCGAAGGACTTTACTTATTTGAAATTGGTAAATATAGAAGTGTTGAGACAGTTTTTGGATCTAAATTGATTTTAGTCAAAGGAAAATTTAAGAAAAATACATTATTTTGTTCAGCTAAAAATATAAATTATGAATACGTGGAAAAATTGGCACCATTTTACAAAACAAAACTTATATTGAAAGATACAGATACACTCGATAATTTAAAATCGATTCTCAGGGTTGTTATCAATACCGAACAATGTCTTAAACTTAAAGTTAATAAATTTAATGAGGTAGAAGTTTTGGCTAGTGGTAAAGTCCAGGTCGAGAAATTACTTGAAGATATTAAAAGTGCAGAAATAGAAGTTATGACGTCAGATTTAGATTTAGTTTTTTGTGAATATGCTTCAAAATGTATCAAAAATGAATATAAATATGACAATTACAAACTAAATTTAATGATAAATAAAAGACAAGATGAAGATAAAGGAGATATAGATACTTATAACAATTGTTTTAATATAAAAAACATGGAAGATCTGGGTTTAATTCAAAGTGTTCTAAATGTTTTTGTCAGGTCTGGACCTATTATTCGTGAAAACATAAGAAATACTTATTTTGAGATTGAAATCATTAACAAAGAACAAAATGTTGATTCTGATGACTTGTTTAGGATAATTATGAAGAGTCTTAAAGATGTTTTTTTGTTATCATCTCCATTAATTGCACCTTTTTTCTATAAATCCGATATTTCTGTTCAAAAAGATTATTTAGGTCAAGCTTATACTGGAATCCAACGATTTAAACACATAATTATAGAAGAAGATTATGATTATAACACAGCCATTTATACAATTAGTATATTTATACCACATTTTGCCTATGAGAAATTCATAGAAGAGATAAACATTCGAACTAAAGGAACTGCTTACATTAAAACTATAGAACATGGATTTTTATTTGATCTAGATTTTTCTGAATATGTTGATGTTATAAAAAAAGCTAAGGGATTATTGACATCCGAGAAGATAGTAGAAAATCCTGAAAAACAAAGGACTTTAAAGAAATGATGATTTACAAAATGGTTTGAAGGTGGTGTCTGTTACGAATAAAGAATTATTATTTCTGAATCTAATAAAATGGGATTTTTGCAAAATACTTTTCACCTTAAGAAAGCTGTCTACCTAAAAACTGAAAATGACTTTTGGTGCCACAAACTGTTTCTATATTAAATAAAGTAATTTAAAAAAAGTTTTAATACTTTTTAAACATTTTTTTAAACCATAACTAAAATAAATGTCCATCAGTACATCATTTTTTACTCCTTTTTGATGGTGGGTATATAGAATGCAAAACATTTTAAATGTAATTTTTGTAATAATAGCTTTAAATAAAGGTTAAAATTATTTTTTTCTTTTAGAACCTGAATATGTTTTATTAAAATTACGTTTTATGATAATCATTTATAAACTGATTTAAACTTGTTTAAAACAAGGAAAGAAATAGTGTAAACATACAATTGTTATGTTTAAATTTTTTTTTCATAAGTTTTTCAGTAAAAATATCTTCTTTCCCTTTTTTTTATTCACTTTTACTTTTTTTTCGTTTTTAAAATTTCAATCTTTTGCCCTCAAAATGAATGACGAAAATGAAGATGAAATTACAACTCTCTTGGGAAAATCATTTGAGACATCAAAAATCAATAGAAACACTAGACGTGTAACGACAAAGAAAATCCCAATAAAAATATCACAATGTGTAATTTGTTTAGAGAGAATAGAGGGATATTTTATAACTCCTTGTGGTCATCATTTTTGTGACGGGTGTTTTGGCGATTGGTACGATTCTACTGAGGGCTTGAAGAAATGTCCGGTCTGTAGACAACACGTTTCTTTAGATGAAATTCTCATGAGTGGTAAAGCTCATGGATTCAATTTAAAAAAAAATTCAAAATTTGTAAAATATACTAAACCTATTAGGATCGTTGAATCTGGATCATCTAATACGAATCTTTTGGGGTTTGGTTCTAGCAGTTTTCATTCCAATGATTTTGAACAGATAACACCGACAACTATTGTTTTATTAATGTTTTTCTTGACATTTTTGGCTTATGTTATTTATGATAGATACAGTTAAAAGTAAATTAACTTAGTAGGGTTAATTAGATTAAATTATTTATTAATAGTTAACTCTGTATTTTCTTGTTCATCGCCTTAATCCTCCTTTTTTATTTCTTTCTTGATATCACTGATTTTAAAAGATCTTGATTTAAAACTGATCACCTTATCTGGTCCATATTTTAAATTAAGATGCTCTTCTATTTTATAAATAATAGTAAGTAAAGGATCTACTCCTTTCACAAAGGGCTGTTTTCTTTCCTTCTTTTTGTCTTTTTTTGCCTCTTCATGTGCAACTATTAAAAATTGATAAATTTTTAAAACAATATTTGAAAGTGTATCCCAATACTTATTATTAAATTCAAGAAAGCAATTATCTGTATTAGACTCAATCATCCTACTATAAACCTGTTCTAAAATACAAGTAAATCCCTTGATATGTTTACTAAAAGATTTTACAAGAAAATTAGATCTAAGATTTAAAAAAATAAAAATTTGCACATCTATAAACTCGGTTAAAACTTCTAATTTGTTTAGTTCTGATTTAAAAATATTACTTTGTATAGAACTAAGGAGGCTATAATACACATCAATAACTTGTTTCATCAAATTAAAAGATTCTTTTGAAGTTTCAACAAGTCCTTTAATGTCTGAAAGTTTTTCAATTGATAATAATCTTAACAAAAAATACTTATCTCCTTCAAAAATCTGTTGGGTTTGTTGAATTATAATTTCAAATAATTCAAGATCAGGCATAACAAGAGATAGGAGCACAAAAAAGTCATACGAGGCTTTATAAAAAGCCTCTGTTTTGTTTTTTAAGAGAAGTTTAGCATAAAAATCAACAATAGCTTTGACTAATTGGACTTTATCTATGCAATTATATAAAACTGAATGTTTAAAAAATACATTTTTAAGAAAAGCCATTAAATATTCTTCCTTACATAAATTTATAATTTTGTTAAATCTACTTTGAAAATCCTGAAAGATTTCTCTCTCTAATTTTGGTTTAGAAATGAATTTTGAATAAGTATAATTCATAAACAATGACTCTTGGTAAATTAAAGAAGGTGATTCAAGTTCTATTTTTCTTAATTTTAAAATATATTTATCGATAAATAAATCATTAGTAATATCTAAATTATAAATGTTACAATTTCTAGTAAAAATAATGTTGTTTCGTAACTTTTCTGATATTAAATTCGTGTATTTCAATTTGTTTCTTTTAGAAAATACGAGAACATAAATTAAAATGACATTTATATCTTGTTTGTTATTGTCTGGATAAACCAAAGGATCATCTACAAATCTTTTAATAAAATTTATAATGTTTTCATCTATGTAATTGTAATTAAAAACTGTGTAAAACGTTGATAAATCAAATTTTCTAATGCACTGTCTTTCATTGAGCGTAATACATCTAAAAAACTTTAAATAAGCCTTTGAGTATTCAAAAAATGATATATAAATAACATTTTTAGTCGAAGTAATGGCCTTTTGATCTATTCTATTCTGATTAGAAATAATTTTTAATTTGTAAATCAAATTTTTGTATTTATTTTCGAATATTTCTAATGTTTTTATCTCTTCAACTTCCTTCTCTGATATTAAAATCGATGAAAATTCAAAGTCTTCGATAAAATTTTTGTTTTTTGTAATATAATTTACTAAACAGTTATCTTCTGTACATAAATGATCAAGATTTATGTTGGCGTATTCTAATAAATACTCTAAACCAGTAAGTTTTTCTTGATTAATTTTAATTTTTTCTTTTATTTCTCTTTCATAATCTTCCATTTATTAGGGAAAAAATCTTTTTGTTATAAAATCTAATAGACTAAAATTAAAACAAATGAGAATAATTAGTACAATGTAAATGTTTGATTGTTTACCCCCAATTAATGAATAAGTGTGATCTTGCTGTAGAATTCTTAAACAAGTTGAATGCTCTTATTAAAAGTTTGAATGAAGATAAAACGCCAATTGGAACCAAATTAGAAAAGATAAAGAACAAAATAGAACTAATTAAAGATCAAATAAAAGATTCTGAATTCAAATTTAAAGAAAAATTACTGATTAGAAACAAAATAGAGGAGCCTAAACAACAAATAATTTATAAACATAAGAAAAACAAAATTTATGAAATATCATCACCAAATGTCAAAGTAAACAATATTAAATGGCATAAATGTACTTTTACACCTTGTAAAGACGTCATAAATCGATTGCCGATTTTTGAATATAAAGAAACTCGATATATTAATTCTAAAGAAGAACTAAATGATTTAAAATCATCAGAATACTTTTTAGTTGATTCGTTTTATTACGATCAAAAAACTTATAACAGTTTTTTGTGCTATTTATCAATTTTAGACGTTAATGGCATTTTGTTCATTATTGATATTTTAAAGTTTAGAGAAGATTTGATTGAAATTGGATTTTTAACCTGTAAATTTAAAAAGATATTTGTATCTCCAAGAGCTTATTATGCATCTATGAATGATTTTAGAAGTGTAAATTGCTATATTATTTGCGAGTTTAATTACGAAGCAAGAATTAATTTAGATAATTTACTAATATGCACTGCAAAAGAAGATAATATGATAATAGATTGGAGAATAAGACCAATAGACATGTATATGAAGAATTTACTCCAAATAAAAATATCACAAATAATTTCTGACTGGAATAATTTTATTACTGGCCAAAATGGCAGTTTATCAGAAAATTACAAGAATTATAATCAATTTTCATTTTCAAAAATGTTAAATAAAAGTTCAGATAAATATCTTCAATCGTTTTTACAAAAGAATTCGAAGAAAGAAAATATAAACTCACGAGATAATATTAAAGATACAAATCTTGATAGCATTGTTTCTGGTAATACAATCGAATTAGAGAATTCGAAATTTAAAATAATTTACGAAGATCGATTTATAATTAAATCTGATGAAGATTTGTTGCTTGTAAAATCATTTCAAAAAGACTGGTACGGTCTTTTAACAAAATACATTTGTAATAAACACAATATAAAAACATCCACATACTTAGAAAAATTAATTAAACATAGAGAACACATTGCCATGGACAGTAACATTTCAATTTTTTTAATTGCACCTGATAAATTAATTACACAAATTTATAAAAAAAAGCCAACTACGTTTGATTCATTTAAAGATCATTTAAAAGATGCTAATCCTCTTTTGAAATCAAATTTTCATGGATTTTTGTATTCAGAGAAACCTAAAGAATTGAAAAAGAAAAAAAATAATGTTAAACTAGTGAAAATTAATAAAAATAAGGATATAAGAGGAAACCCACTTGATGAAAAAGATTATTTAAGGAAGAAAAGACAGTTTAGTACACCTAAATTTACCTACAAAGAAGACTCTTCCGATTTAGAGTGGGTGGACAATCCTATAAAAAAAGATAAATTTTATAAGCCAAAAAGAAAAAACAAAACTGTACAAGTGAAAGTGAATACAATGTTAAAAACTTTGGACATTAAGGATAAAAAGAAAAGGAAGAAAGCTTCTAGTAATGTAAATATTTTGGAAAAGAAAGCAGAAAAGGTGACACCTGAACCAACCGAACTGACACAAAAAAAGAAAAAGCGTAAAAAGAAATCAAAAAAGGATATTAAATAAGTTGTAAGGGCGTCAATATAATTTAACCCACCCAACTTATTGTTAGGTTTTTGAAGACTTAAATAAAACCCTTTCATTTGGTCAATTAATTTTAGTAAAACATTTGACACAAATTTGTTTCATAATTTTTATTGACATTTACTTTTATAAAACTTTTGTTATAAAAAAAATATGGTAAAAGCGGACGTTTCTCAAAATATTTCTTGGGTTTTACAAAAAGGCAGTTGGGTTATCCACATTATATTTACAGTCATTATAAAACTCACATTTACATTATTCCTATCCGAAAACACAGGTTGGCAAGTAACAGCTATTATGTACAATCTCCTGACTTTTTTCTTTTTTCATTGGCGAGTAGGCGATCCTTTCTCTGCAGAATATCGTAATTGTACGTTTTGGGAACAATTAAATGAACAAGAAGTAGACACAACTCATGTTCGATTTCTAGCTCTTTATCCTGCTATTCTATTCTTTATTGTTAATAAGATTGTAGATTGGAACCTTTACTTATTTTTCATTTGTTCTATAACTCTATTTATGGTTATTATTCCTAAGTTGAGGTTCATGCATCTTAGAAGGATTTTTGGTTACAGGAGTCATAATTAAATGTCAAAAACTTAAAATTTTAAATTTCATAAATGATCTGATGAAAATCTAACACTTTGCCGGAAACAAAAATAACTCTTAAGATCCCTTAATAATGTTAAATTAATCAGCAGAAAAACAATCGAATTGGTTCAAAGCATCAATATTTTATTTTTAGAAAAAAATCGAAAGTGTTTAAAAATAATAAAAATTTACATTAAATATTATTTTTTACAAATGTCATTTTATTACTAGATAAGGCAAATGTCAAATTTGAAACATCCCCTTTTATTTTCCTACATCTATCAATCAATTGGTCAATCAAAAAAAAATAATATTTAATACGTAAAATAACCATTTTTTCAAATGGATGATAACAAGTATAGAGTAAGAAGATTAGAAATCGAGGATTATGATAAAGGATATATGGACTGCCTAAATCAATTGACTACTTCTTGTGATATCACAAAAAGCAAATTTACCACAAGATACAATTTAATGAAAAGTAAAGGAGACTATCACATTTATGTAATAGTTGATTTAAATGACAATAGAATAGTAGCTTCTGGAACACTTTTCGTTGAATATAAATTCTTAAGAGGCTGTGCAAAGAAAGGACATATTGAAGATATTGTGGTTGATAAAGATACCAGAGGTGGTGGTCTAGGAAAAAAGATAGTTACACATCTCATTAAGCTTTCTAAAGAACTAGGATGTTATAAAACAGCACTAGTTTGTGAGGAAGATAATATACCATTTTATGAGAAATGTGGATTAACCGAAAAGGAGAGAGAGATGGTGATTTACAATAAAAAATAATCGAATAAAAATTAATTTAATAAAATGAAATAAAATAAATATTTTAAAAACTCAAGCTGCCAAATTTAGTAAAAACAATATGAATTTGTTTTTTAAAAAAAAAAATTAAAATTAAACTGACGTATTTCTTTCATAAATCAAATCTCTTTTTCTGTAATAAGTTTCTCCTCTACATTCAACTATTTTTAACATCTTTGTTGAATGTTCCATTAGATTAAGTTTCATTAGAATTTCAGCAAATTCTAAAACCAAAAATTCCTCGATATCTGTAAATCCACCACCTTTTTTAAGAACTAACTCTGTCATTTTATCAATATCTGTAGTCTCAAAAGCCATTCCATCTGCAAATATTTTAATAGCTGTATCCATATCTCCCTGTTTAATATAAAATTTCATAGATAGAACTTTAATGTGTTTGTTTTTAGGATTTTTTTGTAAAGCTGAATTGAAATGTCCTTCTGCCAATTCTTTCTTTTCCATCTTATCATAAACCAAACCACATCCAAAAATCGCTTTATAATTATCTCTTAACATAAAACAAGATCTTCTAAAAAAGCCAAGTGCAGTTTCATATTCATTTTTTTGGATAGATTCATATCCCAGTAACGTATTTGTATAATGTTCATTTTTAATGTATAGACTTCTCTTAAAACATAACATACTCCTTTGGTAATCATTTTTGTGATTATAAAAATTACCTAGTGCTTTCCAAGTTATTGCTTCATTTGGTGCATTTGTTATCAAATTTTTACATAAAATCCCCAAGTCAGTAATATCCGATCCATGCCATAAAACAGTTGAAAAGTAATCCATATTATAAAGTAATTTAGGATCTTTAGAAATAAGCAAGTAAAAACATTTTCTACTATCACTTAACAAACTTAAATCGAATAATTTTTTAGCAACATTAGCAAGTACATATGACCCTATTCCTGGTATTTTGTTAATATATTTACTTATAACAGATTCAGATAAATCATTGTAATACTTCATAACATCAGTAATATACTCTGCTATAGGACCTTCTTTTTTATTTTCATCATAAATAGGAATCAAATTTTCATTTAAAAGATTTTCAATGGAATTAAAAAGAGGATCTACAATGTAACTGGCAGTAAATGCCTTTATACTTTCATCTTTTTCCATTAATTGAACATATAAATCACCTAGAATATCATTAAAATAATTTTTGTCTTGTTTATTAACTAATAAATAATCACAAGAAAAATGTATAGAAGCATCTTCTTTACATTTTTCATTGATAATCTTTCTTATGCACACAACAGCCTTCTTAAATTCTTTTATTTTCATATAATTCAAAGCCAAATAAAAATTAGAAGTGTAGGTATCAATTTCAGTCAAGAAAAAAATAGACCTAGAATATTCTCCATCTAAATAAAGGCTAATAGGCAAAAGTAAATGGTATTTTGCATCTAAATTTAATAATATCGATCCTATAAATTTTGCATTGTCATAATTATGGTATTTTAACGATTTTGAGAAATTTATCAGGAGTTGTTGGCTCATTTTAGGGATAAAACGAGTTGCATTTTTTACAAATTAAAAGTTTTGTAAAGACTTGAAGCGAACACGTTCATAAAATCAAAACATAAAAACCTTTTCTAAAACTTTTTATTTATAATTTTCCCATTTCAGATTCAACACATTCATAAAAACTCACTGTCTCTATAACTTTTTCTTGAAAATACGTCTCTTGATCCACTAAATTTCTAAGAATGTCAATTTTCTCCATCAACTCATCTTCATTGTAAAACTCTTGTAAATAAATTGAAGTAATTTGTGTCAAACAATCAAAAAATAAGTCAAAAAAGTCAACAACAAAGAAGTTTTCTATAATGAAATCCAATAAAATGTAAATATAAGTCTTATCTATGTAAGTTAAACAATTTGTAAGTTTGTTTTCATTTTGTAAATGACACAAAACAGCAAAAATATTCTGAATATCATAATCATCAAGACAAATTCTAAGAGCTTCTACATGAGCATGATTTCTTATAAGACTCTCCACTTTGTTTGATTTAAGCAAATCATTTTTTATTAAATCTTGTTTAATTTGTTTTTCAAAAGCTTTGATACGAGGATTTACTAAATTTTCATCTGGTTTCTCTTCTTTTTCTTCTTCAAAATTAATTTTTGTCAGTTCTCCATTCTCCAAACCAAAAAAAATATTTTCAGAATCAATAAAAGCTGATAAAATAGGCGAATATAAATTAATTTGTGATATTAACATTCCCGTAAATGACCAAGTTCTAAAAAATCCATCTAAAGAAGTAGTACAAATGTTATTGTCATGAATTGATAAATGTGTAATTTCTTTGGATAAGGCAATAATCTCTTGTATTAATTTTTTGTTTAAATCTAAAGTATAAGCTTTGTTAGAAGAAGTAAAAATAAGTTTAGAATCATCTATTACATCTATTTTATAAACTGGATTATTAACACTAAATTTTTCTAAAATCTCATAATTTTTCAAACAAATTGAATAAATAAAATTATCCATAGTACCACAATACAAAATATCACCATTAATCTTACAACATCGGACATAATCACCAAAATTTGTTACTTGTTTTATAGATTTTTCTTTTCGAATATCAAAAAACTTTATAGAACCATCATTAGAACAAGTAATTAAAATCTTATTTTTGTATAAAGAAAAATCATTAATTTTATCTTGATGTTCATTATAACTTCTTAATACAATATTTTTACTTCCAATTACTTTTACATTTCCTCTTGTATCACCAGCAACCAAAACATTTTCAAAACTTTTACAAGCAGAAATTTTATCATCAAATTTATTGACTTTTTTAATATTTTTCTTTCCAAATTTGTAAATTAATTTTTCTTGAGTAAAAAAGATCTTAGTATCTAAATAGCAAACAAATTTAACAGGAGAATCATTAGATGTTAACTTTGTAAAGTAATTTGTAGAAAAATCTGTAACAGAATAATTGCTACTTCTAAAAAACATGGGTTTATAAGATTTGAAATTTTAACATTAAAATAACGGTTAACCGTTAAAAAATGGATATTGAGGAATTTGTAAAAATAAATAAAATAAAAATGCACAAAACAGAATTTACGAGATCTGAATTTAATAAACAAGAATATATTGAAGAATTAGAAAGGTATAGATTACAATAAAGAAATTGTAAATAATCATATTTCATATTAAACATCCCTATGTCAACAGTAAATGCATGTTTTTTTATTAAAACCTCATCTCCTTTTCTACATAAAACAAATTATTTTTTCTTTTTATAAACTTTTTGTTCTTTAAAAGATCTAAATAAATTACAACTTTTTCTGAATCAACATCACCAAAAGTTTCAATTAATTCTTCAAATTGAACAGACTCACGAGACTTAATAAAATTATAAACATTCATTAGGTGTTCTTCATTTCTAAATAATTCAGGAATTAATTCAATATTAAATTCTCTTAATTCTGTTGAACTTGAATCTTCATAAATTAAATTAGCTTCTGAATATTTACAATCTTCTACTAAAGATGAAGACACTTTTACACTCTCAATTGTAGTGTTTAACATTGTTTTGTTTATGAGTTCTGAAGAAGTCCCGTCTACGAATGGATTTTTAGGAGAAGATGTTTTTAAAATCAGAGAACTGTTTTCAATTTGTGGAAAATTTGAATCCTCTAGAAAAATATTTTCAGTTTTGTTTATACTAAACATTTTCATAAGAGGCTCAAAATCTTGAATAACTTTCGTATTAACTTTCTTTATTTCATAAACTTTCATTAAAATCTCTTTAAGTCTCCTATTAATAGAAGAAAAAGTGGCATCTATGTCTTCTATGTAATTTACAATTTGTTCATCTT
Source organism: Pachythone gigas (assembly GCA_018237685.1). NCBI lineage: Eukaryota > Metazoa > Arthropoda > Insecta > Lepidoptera > Riodinidae > Pachythone > Pachythone gigas. The sequence continues at coordinate 7,359 of DVZQ01000007.1, read as the reverse complement.
CTTCGATCATGAGAAGGATTAAAATTTGAAAATGATATAAAATTTTCATACATTGTACATATTTTCAAGGAAGTACACCATAGCGGTTTTAAATCATGTTTAACTTTGTATTGGATAAAAACGGTCTATTTACAGAGCGACCGCAGGTGTAGTGCGCCTGCAAAAGTTACAAGACTTGAGTGGGTAGTAATGGCTTGCCTTGATAAGCAGATTATCTTAAGTGAAAGTTGACCACGCAGATAAACCTCAACTATCAAATTCCGTTTCCTAAAAAAATAGTAATACTCATACATGAAAATTACTGCTATTATCACCTGGATCCTAGACTTTAAATAAGCATTTATCCATATATAAATATTTTATTGAAAACTTTTAATGATAACGTAATCTCTTCTAATTAGTTTGTGATACCTAAATTATATTTTAACAAAAATCTCTAATTGAAAAATCATTAATATACTCATTGGTAATGAACATCTTTATATCCATCAACAATATCTTGTAGTCTATTTCTTTTGGTTTTTGATAAAGTTGAAAGTACGTCAGGATTCACAAAGTTATTTAAAGCAAAAGGTGAAATGTGTTTTGGTATTTTCTTACCAATTTTATAGTTTTCAAAAGAAATTTTTCCTTGAGAATTAAGTGTATCAAAAACGTATTGAGGATGTAAATAAACTTTACCTTCCGTGTAATTTTCAATACGTTCACCAATACAAAAATCAAAAGAATCATCTTCAACAATTTCACCCGATAAACTTTTTATCACAAAAATTAAATCTTCTCGGATATTTTCATTCTCAATTCGAAATTTCATTCCCAAAAAATCTTTTCGTTGTCTTTCGTTTTCCTCTAAAAGTTTTTTTAATTTGAATAAAATCAATTTCAAATGAAATTTTTGGAAAGGCAGAGAGTAGGACAAAAGAGATACGTCTAGTTTATTCGGGTCATTTACTGGTTCAAATTCTTCTTCTCCTAAATCTTCATCATCAGAGGCAAAATGTAAAAAATTTAATTTTGACCATTTAAAAGGTTTGGGTTCATCTACTTTTATCTCAATTATTTCTTGAAGTGTCGTATTTGGATAAGGATTAAGCCAAATTATTCTAATTTTTTCTATATTAATCTCGTAATAAATTCCTTTAGTAGACATAAACCCGTGTACTAAAAGACCGTTATTTATACAAAATGAATAAAAATCATTTATAATTTGATTTACTTCTTCATCTAAATTTAATCTTTTACCAAGACATAAAGATGTAAGACTATCTCCAAGATCATCTAATGCTTTAGGCAGAGAATTGTATCTATCTTTTACTAAATCTACGTATTTAAATTCTCTTGGCTTAATATCTTCTGCTTTATCATAAAGACGGTTATCAATTAAATCTTGTTTCTTTTTATTTCTTTTATTATTGTATTTAATAGTTTTAATGACATGAGAATGTTTAATTTTTTCATAATCTGAAATTTTAAAATAAAAACCATCAGTTAAATCGTATTTCTCTTTTCTTTTAGGAACATAAGGATGTATTCCAGTTAAAGAAACTAATAAATCAAAATCTTTTGGTTTTAAATCTAATTTTTTCATTATTAATTTCTTAGATGCAAATTTTTTGATTGGTTTTAAATATTTTTGTACCATTTTTTTTTAAATGGGTAAAAATTAAAAAATTTAAAAATTCAAAAAGGCTTGTTGTTTTCCTTTTTTATGATAAAAAATAAACCTTTTACTGCCCCAAATGGAAGAATTAAAAGACATACTCAAGAGAAATGGAGTATTTCACTTGTATAATACTTTAAAAGAAAATGGTGTTTATAATATCAAAATGTTTGCACAATTAAGTAAACAAGATATAGAAATACTAGATATAGATGAGTATATTGATAAATTAAGGTTAAATAAGATTTTAGATGAAATTCAAAAGAGATCTTTGAAACCAAATGAAGATTTAAGACCTTTATCGAATCAAAAAATAATAGTAGTTGTAAGAAAAAGGCCACCAATACAAAAAGAAGATGATGCAATTGTAGTAAAAAATGAGAATATTATTGTAAATGAACATAAATTTAAATTAGATTTAGAACCTTATACTGAAAACCACACTTTTAATTTTGATGTTGCTTTTGGAGACTATGATGATAACACAAAAGTTTATTTAAAAAGTGTCAAAGAAATAGTAAGACACGTAAGCCAAGGAGGTAGTGGTTCTATAATTGCTTATGGACAAACTGGATCAGGAAAGACATACACTATGATGGAAACATCTGGTATGGTAGAATTAGCTTTAAAAGATTTAGTTTCTATAAAAAATAAAGGACAAATAGTCTTTTGTGAGATTTACTTAGGACAAGTTTATGATTTATTAAATGAAAGAGCTAAAATACTTTTAAGAGAAGTAAATGGAGTAGTTCATCTTACAAATGTAAAATCTATTAAGTTTAATTCGTATAATGAAATATCTAAAATTATTAAAGAAGGTTTAATGAATAGGAGAACAGGCGTAACTGGTGCAAATATAAAATCATCAAGATCTCATGCTGTGATTATTGTAAATTTTGGAGAAAATAAAACAGATACTTTTGGAGATTCAGATTCCATTGTTTTTGTGGATTTAGCAGGAAGTGAAAGAGGATCTGATAGACAAGGATTACATAATGATATTAAAAATGAAGGAGCAGAGATTAATAAGAGTCTACTTGCTCTTAAAGAATGTATTCGAGGAATTGAAAAAGATCAAAAACATCTTCCTTTTCGGCAAAGCAAACTGACACAAATTTTAAAAAATTCGTTTATTGGAACTTCTAAAACGTGTATAATTGCCACTGTTAGTCCTTCTTATGATAATGTAGAACATTCTTTAAACACTTTACGGTATTCTTCTAGAATAAAAGAGACGCAAAAAGGAGATCATAAAACGGATGAAGTGTCATATAAAAAAAAGGAAGATATGTTATTTAAGAGAGAAAGTGTATCACATAAAGCAGTTTTTACTACTTCTAGTCCTTCTTCTTCCTTGTTTAATTCTTCACATTCATACGCTGACCAATTTTCTAATGAAGATAAAGATGAGTGTTATAAAGTTTTAGAAGGAATCCAAAACAAAATTAAAGAATTGGATGTCCAAGAAACAAAAGATGTACTTAAAGGTCTTAAAAATATTTTAAATTGGATTAATAATACATAATAAACACTTTGTTGGTAAAAAAAGGTTTTTATAAAATCATTTTCTGATTACACAATTTTAAATATATATCTCTACATTTATTTTTATTAAAAACCATTTATTTCATATTCTTATAAGATGCCTTTAGCAAACTTGTAAATAAAGGTGAAGGTGTAAGAGAACTAGCATTAAATTCGGGATGAAATTGAACACCAACAAAGAAAGGATGATTAGAAAGTTCAAAAATTTCAGGAACATCATGTCCTTCAGATCTACCAGAACAAATGTATCCATTAGAGACCAAAGTGTCTACAATTTCCCGATTTATTTCGAAACGGTGCCTATGTCTTTCAGAAATGAGATCTTTCCCATAAAAAGTTTTTATCTTACTTTTATCTTTAAGTACGATGTTATTAGAACCAAGTCTTATTTGACGATTTTTGATTCCATTGTGATTTATGTAAGTTATTACTTGATTTTCTGCTTTAGGATTGAATTCTTCAGAAGTAGCATCTTTAATTTTAAGCACATTCCTAGCAAATTCAATAACAGATAATTGTAATCCAAGACAAATACCTAAGAAAGGAACTTTGTTTTCTCTACAGTAAGTTATGGCTCGAATTTTACCTTCTATACCTCTAGATCCAAATCCACCAGGTACAAGAATACCATTACATTCTTTAATTTTACCAATGGCACTTTCATAATTAGTTTCAAATTCTTCTGAGTCTATCCATGTGAGTTCTATGTTAACACCAACTTCATAAGAAGAAAATAAAAGTGCGTGAACTACACTAGAGTAAGAATCAGCTTGTGTTCCATATTTAGTAATTAATCCAATATTAATAGAATCAGGATGTCTTTTAGTTAATTTATTCATTTTTTCAAGAATATTCACACCAACATGTTTTTCCTCTATTTTCAATAAATTTTTAATACAATCAAATAAACCGTTGGATTCTAAATATTGTGGTACACGATAAATTGAGTTTAAAGTAGGCAAATGATAAATATTTCTCTTATCAATATTACAAATATCAGAGATTTTATTTATTGAAACATCTTCAAGAGGAAATTGAGTCCTACAAATCATAATATCAGACATTAATCCAAAACTTCTTAAATTTCTAAATGAATTTTGAATAGGTTTAGTTTTATGTTCTGTACCATGAAGATCAATTAAATAGTCAACTGAAATATGAATATAATCTTGTTTGTTTAATTTGGATGTAAATTTATAAAAAGCCTCTAAAAACATTAAAGATTCAAAATCACCAACTGTCCCACCTAATTCAATAATTATAACATCAGGAATAGATGTAACTCCAGTAAATGTATCTTTTACTGGTAATTTACTAACTTCTTCAACCCTGTTAATAATTTCTTCAATAATATGAGGATTCATCTGTAAAGTTTTACCTCCAAATTCACCGTTTCTTTCTCGATTTATCAAATTGTAAATAATATTTCCACTTGTTATAGCATTTTTAGAAGTCAATTCAATGTTGACAAATCTCTCGTAATTTCCTAAATCCAAATCTGTTTCTCCTCCATCATTCAAAACATAAACTTCACCATGTTCACTTGGTGCCATCATACCAGCTGAATAGTTTAAATATGGATCAATTTTAATATGAGAAACTACACAACCTCCTTTACTTTTAAGTAATACTCCAATGCTACTACAAACAGTTCCTTTTCCAATTCCAGAAATTACACCACCAGATACAATAATATATTTCATTAGGGGTTATTATAAATTTTTTTTATAAATTTTTAAAAAATTTAATTTTAATTTGAAACAGTTAAAAATTTTAAAGTACACGTTGTGTTGGAGAAAGATAGAGATGATCAAAATCATAAAGCTTTTTTCAAATTAAGTCATTTCATTAAGTTCAAATCATTTTGTTTGAACTTTGAAACAGGCAAAAACGAATCATTTTTTGCATCACAGTTATAAATCAAATTAAACTCATCTGTATCTTGTCAAATTTTGATCATTTTTTATAATTTTATGATTAACATTTTGATAATAATTGCATTAAATTTAAAAATTTACATTAAAAGAATTTAAATAGCCAATTATATATTTGTTTATCTTTTTTATATCAGTAATATCTCGATTTGTGGTACATTATGAGATATTTAAAACGATAATCAAATACAAGAGTTTATTGGATTAAAAAAATGATGAGAAAAAATCAATATCATTTATGAAAAAGGGGAAAGTTGGTTTAAAGGGGTACGTTTACGGAACACAGTGTAAAAGTTAAAAAACATGTAATACACGTTAAAAAGCTTCTAAATTGTCATAAAAGTAAAAAATTGTTATAAGCGTAAAACTGTCAAAATAATCAAAATTCAAAAAGAAAAATACATATCTTCTAAATTAGGATTATACAACCAATACATGGCTTTTATTATTATTTTGACCTTCAAATCGTCTAATTTTATGTATCAAAGTTTTTTAAACAAATAAAAGTTCTGTAAAAATTAATAAAACAAATATGTTAAAAATAAAGAGAATTTATTTACAAAAAGTGAATTTGAAAGCAGGTTTAATCTTATCCGAACAATCATCAGTGTCTAACAAGGCTTTTGTTCTCTTACAAAGTGTTTTAAACATTTTAGTTCCAGAAAAGTCTTATTAAATGATCTCGTCTCTTATTGCAAGAAAAAATATTTAGAAAAACTTGAGCAGGCACAAAAGCACCTTTGATTTTATGATAAACGAGGATTTGAAGTAGTAATAGGGTCTTTTCTTTTTTAAATTTTATCAAAATCGAGATCACAAGTGCCTTTATAATTTTTTAAAGCGAATATTGAAAATTTATAGTGGCTATTGTAAATTAAATCGTAAATTTGAGTTTACCAAAGATGATTGAACAATTTACAATTTTTTTAAAGTTTTTATTGAGCATCAAGTAGATGATAAACCTAAATTAGATTTCTTTTTTGAGAATGTCAAGACACGTATACTTAGTTTATATTTGATAATAATCCATTAGAATAAAATGTATGAAATATTGGTTGTTTGGGCTAGATTGTTGTAAGATGAGAGAAGTTAGTAGCATTTTATAAAATAATTATTATTGTGGGATGAAGAATTAGATTCGTTAAGGTTGACATACCATTATTATGAGTTAATAATGGCTTTAAAACAAATTTGTGTTGTTATAAGATGATTATTAGACAAAATATCATTATAAATACATTACAAAATATTATTTCTTATTTATACACATTCTTAGACTTGTATTTATAAAAAATTTAATTTAAAAAAGGAATCTGAGAGTAAGCCTCATTCAGTTAAGTAGAACAATACCCAACAGCATTAAACTATTTTTACGAAACAAATCCGATTAAGGCTCTTTTTCAGAAGGTTTCCGAGGACTTTCCATAGAGAAATCTCCAATGCTGTTCTTCAGATTCCTTAGGGTTAAAAATTTTGTTATTTTATAATTGTAATAATCGTAAAATTTAATACTGAGAATAAGAATTATTGGTTTCTATTAATTGCAGTCTCGTAAAAGTTATTGATACTTTGTAAACATAATAAGCTTTTCAATATAGTAATTACCGTTTAATAGTATATTTTGAAATACATGAAGCTTTTTAAATATGTTTAACATTATTTTTAAAACATGAATTTTAAACCACTTTTGTTTAATCATAGTTCATGTCAAACAGTCAATCAATAAACAACTTGGCATGTAACAAATATTTGTAATAAAACATATTTATGATTGCTAAAAATATTTATTTACAAAACTTTTGGTTTTGTAATGATTTTATTGTGATGCTAAAATTTACATACCTCTAAAAGTTTTGACAAATAAAAAATCTTTGTAAATAAATAACCTTAGTAACAGAACATTTTTTATGTTAAAACAACTGAGAACTTAACAATCTTAATTTAACAAGTCAATCATAAGAAAAAAATTATCAAATAAAACAATTTTTGAATAAAGCATTTTCTATGATTAATTGCTTATCACAAAAACGTGTATAATATTAAATTAAAAATGACATTTAATCACAAACTTATTATACAAAGGTTTATTTATATTATGTAAAAGTATGTGAGTATTTATGTGAGTATTTTGGAGATATGTATGAGAATGTCGAGGATGCCGCCACTGTATCCGAGTCTGTCAACGACTCGTTAGCAGTGGAGACATGCGATGACATTAGT